>JBBPBX010078965.1:0-16501 GCA_038048925.1 Garcialebias charrua
TACACTTCTTTTAACAATTTAAATCTGTGTGCAATCTGTTGGACTAACAGACAACAAATATAATTTTTTAGATGGTGAGTTGCACTACATCCGATATAAGGGCACAGCAAAACAAATCCAGGTCAAAGTCGTGCGCAGCGCTGAAGAGGCTGACGAGCTGTTCCTTCAGTTTCACGCAAGCAAATCAGGAGCACACTTTGGGCAGCTAAAAACCAGGGCTTCCATCTCACAGAGATATTATTGGCCAGGAATGTCTACGGACATTGAAAAATGGGTATGTTCTTTTGATGATTTTACAGAATCATAAAATGAATTTCACAGTTTAACGTCTTAAACTCTCATCTTATTGCTCTTACAGGTGTCCCAATGCACTGTATGCCAGAAAAATAAAACGAAAATTAAGTCTGAGGTACAGTACAAACCGATCAAAGTAAGTTTTGTGCTATTAATCTTTATTTCATACATATTGCCCTTACACCATGGCCTGTCTGAAATTTGAATAAAAATGTTACTGTACAAAGTATATTTAAATTAAAAAACTACACAAAAAAATTATAACAAAGGGTACACGAGAGACTAACATACATCATAACATTTCTGTTACACACAGACTTCATAATTTCCCCCTCAGAAATCCCTACACCCAAAGCCCCCATCCACCCTCCCCTGCCACAACAACATTGCAAAGTCAAACTTCTTTTTAGTGATATGTGATCTATACAGCTTTTCATAAAAATTGAAGGCAATACAGTAACTTGATGGTGATCCAAAATGGCACAATGTCATTTCAAAGTACTGTACATGTTCTTTCAGTCTGGATATGTTATAATCTAAATACAAGTTTTCATTGTTTATAGAAGTGACTTTCATTCAAATTATTTATTTCAACAGACAAAATGTCCATTTGAACTTGTTGGGATGGACCTCATTGGGAAACTGGTCATGACAGAACAAAAAAATCAATACATCCTTGTTATAATTGATTACTGCACAAGGTGGCCAATGGCATACCCGTTGAAGTCCAAATCAGCAGTGGAGGTAACACAAGCCATGTTAGACTATTTCTACGTATTTGGGATGCCAATACGCATACTCACAGATCAGGGAAAGGAATTTGTAAACTATGTAAGTATTTATACTTTAGTTATTCGTGAACTTTAATTTCTTATATTTGGAAAAACTGTATCTTGCTCAACTCAGCTACACTTTGGGTATTTGCATATACTGCTTTAATGTATTGTCTACCCACCAGTTCCTGGATTGTCATTTGTTCTTGTGATATTATAGATAAACACAGATGTCTGCAATGCATTAGGAATCAAAAGAAGCCTTTGTGCACCTTACCACCCTCAAACAAATGGATTGGTGGAACGATTGAATGGCACCATACAAAGGTAAATATTATCACATCTGATTTGCATGTCTTTATAAACCTGGGGTGTCGTTTTATTTGTAAAAACTGTTTTGTTACTTTTGGTAAGAAATGAACACTTTGAGGGTAAAAAACATGTTCTATATTGTCTATATATAAAAAAACCTAAGTCTGGTCCACTATAAATTCAGAAAACAAAACAAAAAAAACATGCAAATAAAATGTATAAATGTTTCGTCTTTCGTAACAAACAGTTTTTCAGTCTAAGATGCTATATTCATCTAAGTCTTAAAACTTGCACCCTCTCACAGTGGATCAACATAGAGACTTGTGGGGCTCCACATGTGATTCTGCAGAGATTTGATTGTGTGTTATCCATCTGTACAAATTGCCTTCTAACATCCAAGTACAAATGCACTGCAGCGCTGGTCCTCTAATACCATATTTGCTCAACTTCTAAAGGACAATGGTGTGATCGACTATGTCTAAATCATATTTTAAATCAACAAATACACTTACACTATGTTGTTTTTGATTGACAGCTGAATTTGATTAGTTCTGTTAATTCCATAAGAGCCATGGATGTAGAGTTTTTTTTATATAAACCCATATCAGAGTCAGACTTAGAGAATGTTTATTGTCATACGCATCACATGTTTAACATGTGATGAAATGAGATGATGTACCAGTCTAACATACTTTTCTGCCACTCCAGATTTCCTCATAACAACTCTCTCCCAGATCTTCATCGTGTGGCTCATCAACTTAATTCCGCTGTAGTTGCTACAACTCTGTACATCACCATTGTTCTTAAAAATGGGAACCAGCACACTTCTTCTCCATTCTTCAGGCATTTTCTCACCCTCAAATATTCCATTAAATATTTGAGTCAAAAACCTCACTGCCATCTCTCCGAGACATTTCCAAACCTCCACTGGTATGTCATCAGGTCCTACTGCCTTCCCCTTCTTCATTCTTTTTAAAGCTTTCCGGACTTCACCCTCACTAATCTTTCCCACTTCCTGGTCAACAGTTTCTATGACCTCCACTCTTCTTTCTCTTTCATTCTCTTCATTCATTAGCTCCTCAAAGTACTCCTTCCATCTTCCCATAACACTCCTCACCTGTTAGAACATTCCCATTCCCATCTTAATAAGCCTAACCTGCTGCACATCCTCTCCAGCCTGATCCCTCTGTCTTGCCAATCGGTACAAGTCCTTCTCGCCCTCTTTAGTGTCCAGTCTCCCATACAACTCATTGTACGTCCTTTGCTTTGCCTTAGCTACTTCCCTCTTTGCTCTATGTCCCATGTCCTTATATTCCAGTCTCCTCTCTTCAGTCCTCTCACTGTCATATTTCTTCTTGGCTAATCTCTTTGTTTGAATGGCGTCCTGCACTTCAGTATTCCACCACCAGGGTGGGTGCCTATCTGACACTCTCTTCACCTCTACTACATTATTTGCCAACTCCTCCTTCAGGACCATCCCTACTCCATTTCTCTTTCTATCCACACCATGGTAAAACAGTTTGAACCCTGCTCCAATACTGCGAGCCTTGCTGCCCTTCCACTGGGTCTCTTGGACACATAAAACATCTACCTTCCTTCTCTGCATCATGTCAGCCAGCTCTCTACCTTTGCCTGTCATTGTCCCCTCATTTAGAGTTGCAACCCTCAGTCTTACATTCTTCACTTTACTCCTCTACCTCTGTCTCCTAACACGTTTCCCTCCTCGGGGTCTTCAACTTAAAAAAGTATAGTTGAAAAAAATTAATCCAGCAACATGAACAACTGTGTTTTTTTAATACATTAGTTTAAATAATGAACTGGGAAATACGTTTTTTACACGTCACGGTGTTGTGTGACAGTTATTTGATGAAATCAAGCATTGTTTTTTGTGTTTACAGATCGAATGTGACGACTGCGGAAGGTGGTTTCATAACAGCTGTGTGGGGTACCATGACGAGTATTGCTGTCCAGCCTGTACATAATACGTAGTTGTTGTATTGTAGTGTATACGGTTGGTTGTTAGGTATGCAGTTCTCCAGCCTGTACATATTAGCAGTTGTATTTTAGTGTACTGTATGTGGTTGGTTGTGATTTATGACATAGTTCAGGTTCAGGTTACTTTATTTATACCCAAGGGTAAATGTGGTTTGCAGTGGTACAAAGCATACATCCATCCATGCGCACACACAAATAAAAACAGTAAAAACATTTAGTAAAAACACTTCAAAGAAACCATAAACAGATAATGTTGCACATAACGGTGTTAAGTACGGAAGCGTATTGCTGACACCTGGAGAAAATTTTTTGGGGGGGCTTATGTAGTAATAATGTGATACGTATCAAGTAATAACGTGATACGTATCAAGTAATTACGTGACACGTATCACGTTATTACTTGATACGTATCACGTTATTACTTGATACGTATCACGTTATTACTTGATACGTATCACGTTATTACTTGATACGTATCACGTTATTACTTGATACGTATCAAGTAATTACTTGATACGTATCACGTTATTACTTGATACGTATCACGTTATTACTTGATACGTATCACATAATTACTTGATAAGTATAGATGTCCATCCACATGGTATCAGCACCATTAGCCATAATGCAAGTTCGCCCATACATAAATCCTGAAAGTGCCTAACTGATGGAAAGTGAAACATACCGAAAGCTTTATTTTTGTTGGAACAAACTTTTTGTACACTTTTTTTATATAGACATGTTTCTAGAGTGCAGTATTTTTTTTTAAAGGTTTATACTTGACGGTCATGTTTTTTGGCTCTGTTGTTGAAGAAGAAAAAAAAGTTCAATGCAAACTTCAAATTGTGTGTAAGGTTTACACTAAATCCTAAAAGTGCCTAACAGATGGACAGTTAAGCATAAGCTTAATTTGTGTTTTCTAAATCTTTTTGTTCCTTTTTTATATGGCCATGTTGTGTCAAAGAGTACATTAGTTTTCTATAGGATGATGTTTTATGTCTCCGTTTTGAAAATTTGAAGGAAAATAAAGTTCAAAGCAAACTTTAAAATGTGTGTGTGTGAAGTGTTTAAAATTCAAAAAAAATTAAGAAATGTTTAACCTGTTGTGTGCATTATGTTATTTTTGACTTGTAGTTTTGCACCTTATGTGGCCTGTGAGCAGTTGAGCACAAACACAGCAACATGATCAGATCTGCAACCACATCGTGATTATTCACATCGATGATTACCCTTGGTGGCGGATGGTGTGAGTGTTCCACAGGTAAAAAAGTTGTAGCAGCTCCTGTAGAAGTTTAAATTTCTGTTAATACTTAATATTCAGTGGATGTCAGGTGCACATATTGTATGAGAAAGTTACCAATTTAGAAGAGTAACAAGTTGTGCTAATGCAGATTAAAATACTATATTTTACATATCATATATATATTTACATATATATACACACACAAACACATAAATATACATCTACTGTAAATATACATATGTGTATAAACGGGATTCCAAATAAAATGAGACATTAAACAAAGTGTGATTAAAAAATTAATGCAATGATATGGAGATGTGAAATGCCAATATTTTATTCAAATAGAACATAGATGACACATCAAAATGGTGATGATAATGCTAAATAGGTCAATTACACAACCGTATTGCTTATCCACATTATTCCTGAGGGTAGAAGCGATTTTTATTTTATTTTTTTAACTTTATTTAACAAATAATACAAAACAAAAAAGAACAAATTCTTACAATCAGTTACAAAAGGTGATTCATGACAAAGTGTAAATAAAACCGATAAAGATAAATAATACAAAAATATATATACAGTATATAAACTATATCAGGAAATTGAAATCAGACAAGAAACTAAGAAATTTGCCAGCATTTTTTCCATTTACATATTTTAAAGATTTTGCATCAGGATCAGAACTCCATCTTAAGAACTTCTGCATTTCTGCCATCGTGACATTTTCTGTGCCAAAATCAGCACGGATTCGGGCAGGTGTCCCCTTCCTCTTTTCAACTTCAGTTATGAAATATCCCGCGATGACTTTAGGATCACTGCTTGTTGAGAAAGCATGAAGCCATATCATTTGTCTTGAAAAGCCATCGATGGCTCCGTTATTACAAATACCATACGGCTTCAGTTTATCATAGGAGTCAACGTGCCACATGAAATTAGGTCCAGGGTTTACATACACGCGTCGCTTCAGCCGCCTCCTTCTCCTTTGCTCCACACCACTGGGGTCCAGAAATGTCAGCAGGTGTCTCACTGTATTTTGAGTCACAACGTATCCACTCTGAATACATTTAAGGTGGTGAAACTTATATCCGTGATGATTACCAGAGCTCTCCAGCTGGTCAATGAGGAACGCAGCCACATGTAGAGGGTCCGACTGGTTTTTCCTTCTGTACAGTCCCATTCTGCTCAGGATTCTTCTCAGAGTGCGCATACAAATGATGATGTCATCCACAGTGTGAAGCATCATCAGTATCTCTCCATGTTTTAGACCAAGCATGAAGTAAAACTTGATCAAGTTCTGCAAATTAGCCATTGTTAGCATGCAGGCAAAAACAAGCGTATGGGCGAACTTGCATTATGGGTAATGGTCAGCCCTGAAAGGATAAATACTGATGTTTCTGCAGATGTCTTTGTGTGTCTGTTAGCAAAATATCTAATAAGCTGCAAATGGCATCTAATGAACGTCTACAAGGGATTCTAATTCAAGATGGCTGCCACAGCTGCACAAACTGGACAATAACTCAGTTTTACAGACACCGAGGTGGAACTTGGTGTGGTAGTAGCTGAGAGTGATCCTCAACACTCAGTCTGAGGGCTGACGCACCTCACCGTGCTCAGATGAGTTCCCTTTAAGAGATGATTTTTAGAGTAGAGGAGGTAATGCTAGTTCTTTATTTAAAACTGCACAAAAACAATTTAACAAATGATGCTCAAATTTTAGGGAAACGTCAGAAAGCTGCAGCTGAAATCAAACTCTTGTAGCTGTAAACTGAAATAAGTCCTTGAGAACAGAAACATGTTTGTAAAAGATCACAGCAGTAGGAGGACACATGCATGGATTGAGGTGTTTGAGGACCAGGAGGACTTCATTGCAGAGACTGAGCTCCATCTGGCTAATGGTGCTGATACCATGTGGATGGACATCTATACTTATCAAGTAATTATGTGATACGTATCAAGTAATAACGTGATACGTATCAAGTAATAACGTGATACGTATCAAGTAATAACGTGATAATATCAAGTAATAACGTGATACGTATCAAGTAATAACGTGATACGTATCAAGTAATAACGTGATACGTATCAAGTAATAACGTGATACGTATCAAGTAATTACGTGATACGTATCAAGTAATAACGTGATACGTATCAAGTAATTACTTGATACGTATCAAGTAATAACGTGATACGTATCAAGTAATTACGTGATACGTATCACGTTATTACTTGATACGTATCACATTATTACTACATAAGCCCCCAAAAAAAATTTCTCCAGGTGTCAGCAATACGCTTCCGTAGTTAAGGCTCCCCAAATCATATGTAAAATGAAAAATAAAAACATATAACCACTAAAAGCTTCAACGTTATTTCAGTTTGTTCATTTCAGTAACAGCAGTGGGAACAAAGCTATTTTTAAAACGTGTTGTCCTACATTTAGGGACTAAAAACATCCGACCAGAGGGAAGAAGCTGAAACTCTCCGTACAGGTGATGAAGGACATCTTTTAAAACAGAAGAAGCTATCCTCTGTACCTGACTAACATACATGGATGTAACTGAGGTTTGGGTTCCTCCGGTCAGTTTAGATGACAGCTTAACAATCTGCTGAAGGGAATTCTTTCCTCTCAGTGTTGTGTGACCAAACCATGACACCAAAGAAAAGGATAAAACTGATTCAATAAAAGCACGATAAAACATGGTCATTATGGTTCGGTCAATATTAAAATGGTTGAGTTTCCTTAGACAATAAAGGCGCTGGTGGGCCTTTTTGCACACCTTGTCAAAATTGGTTTCAAAGTTTAATTTATCGTCTATGATTGTCCCGAGATATTTGTACGACTGCACTGTCAATTGCTTGACCTTTAATTAAAGTTACTCCGTGCTGGTGATGTTTCTTCCTAAAATCAATGATCATGTCTTTTGTCTTATCTGTGTTTAGTTTGAGGAAAGAGTCCTCGCACCATTGAACAAAATCATCAGTCACCTGCCCATGGCTACTTTCATTTCCTTTAAGCAGACTGACAATAACAGAATCATCTGCATACTTTATAATGTACCTGCTCTCATGTCTGCTCCGACACATGTTGGTGTATAGAATAAAAAGCAGGGGTGACAGTACACATCCCTGGGGTGACCCGGTGGAAGAGGACTTAGATTCAGAGAGACAATTATTCACCCTTACTCTCTGTGTCCTGTTACTTAAAAAACCCAAGATCCAGCCCATCAAATTGTTACTCAGAGGAAACTGTTCAACAAGCCGTTCAGTTAATATGTGAGGTTGGATTGTATCAAATAGTTCTCCAGATTGTAAACACCGTAAAAAGAGACTTCTTCAGAGTTGTACATTCTACATAAATACTGTATTTGATGTTATACTGTTGTGGCACAGTTTGTCAATAAAAAAAACAGAGTTCCTCATGTTCCCCACTGCTTGAAGACATAACGTTATCATTGCTTGTATAGATGTTAGGAGCATTAATAATAAAAATAATAAAAATCTGTTTATTCACTGTGGCTAACACAAAATTAGCCAACACATCACAGCTACTCCAAGGTGTCCAATTTCTCACACAAAGACAACATTAACATAACATTTCATTACAAAAACGCCTTCCAATGACGTTGTAACCTGAAAATAGTTATGTGAAATTACAGTAAGGTCACCGATTTTGACGGGTATCAAATTTGGTGACCTCTGTGTTACGGAGTACTTGAGGCTCCCATGTTATGTTAATTGCCCCCAGACTGTAGTGAGGAGGTGGCAGAACTCCAAAACACATCTAAAATTAACTTTGAAAGTATTTATGTGAAATTACAGTAAGGTCACCGATTTTGACGGGTATCAAATTTGGTGACCTCTGTGTTACGGAGTACTTGAGGCTCCCATGTTATGTTAATTGCCCCCAGACTGTAGTGAGGAGGTGGCAGAACTCCAAAACACATCTAAAATTAACTTTGAAAGTATTTATGTGAAATTACAGTAAGGTCACCGATTTTGACGGGTATCAAATTTGGTGACCTCTGTGTTACGGAGTACTTGAGGCTCCCATGTTATGTTAATTGCCCCCAGACTGTAGTGAGGAGGTGGCAGAACTCCAAAACACATTTAAAATAAACTTTGAAAATATTTATGTGAAATTACAGTAAGGTCACCGATTTTGACGGGTATCAAATTTGGTGACCTCTGTGTTACGGAGTACTTGAGGCTCCCATGTTATGTTAATTGCCCCCAGACTGTAGTGAGGAGGTGGCAGAACTCCAAAACACATTTAAAATAACTTTGAAAATATTTATGTGAAATTACAGTAAGGTCACCGATTTTGACGGGTATCAAATTTGGTGACCTCTGTGTTACGGAGTACTTGAGGCTCCCATGTTATGTTAATTGCCCCCAGACTGTAGTGAGGAGGTGGCAGAACTCCAAAACACATCTAAAATTAACTTTGAAAGTATTTATGTGAAATTACAGTAAGGTCACCGATTTTGACGGGTATCAAATTTGGTGACCTCTGTGTTACGGAGTACTTGAGGCTCCCATGTTATGTTAATTGCCCCCAGACTGTAGTGAGGAGGTGGCAGAACTCCAAAACACATTTAAAATGAACTTTGAAAATATTTATGTGAAATTACAGTAAGGTCACCGATTTTGACGGGTATCAAATTTGGTGGCCTCTGTGATACGGAGTACATGAGGCTCCCATGTTATGTTAATTGCCCCCAGACTGTAGTGAGGAGGTGGTAGAACTCCAAAACACATTTAAAATGAACTTTGAAAATAGTTATGTGAAATTACAGTAAGGTCACCTATATTGACGGGCATCATATTTGGTGACCTCTGTGTTACGGAGTAATTGAGGCTCCCATGTTATGTTAATTGCCCCCAGACTGTAGTGAGGAGGTGGCAGAACTCCAAAACACATTTAAAATAAACTTTGAAAATATTTATGTGAAATTACAGTAAGGTCACCGATTTTGACGGGTATCAAATTTGGTGACCTCTGTGTTACGGAGTACTTGAGGCTCCCATGTTATGTTAATTGCCCCCAGACTGTAGGAGGTGGCAGAACTCCAAAACACATTTAAAATAAACTTTGAAAATATTTATGTGAAATTACAGTAAGGTCACCGATTTTGACGGGTATCAAATTGTGTGTCGAGTTATCTCCTTTGCTTGAACTCGAAAAAAAGGCTTTGGCACCAACAGAGGACGCTGTACAACTCCACTCATTTAGTCTTTTATTTTATTTTCTCTGATGCTCCATGAGCCATAAGTTGAAAGCCTTGAATAATAAACACATTTAAATATATCAAATGAAAATACTGTTTCAATCAACAAATTTAAACCCTTAATAGAAAATTATTAAATATTTATATGAATTTAAGCTTTACCTATATATTTCAAATTATTTTTAATGCAGCAAATTTATACATACAATCTTGTTTAAAGAGAAAAATGTAAAACCAGACAAAATAGATTCACATTTCTCTGTTAATTTACAAAAGACAATTGAAAACAAGCTACATACCAAAAGCATCTCTGTGATTGCCAGACACTGAGCAGCTGAGTCAAAGGTACAGTAAACAGCTGCTGAAGGCCAGGTAACCACACCTACATTTCTGGCACTACATTGCCATCTCCTGTGCAACCAATGCAACTACTAAAATAAACTAAACTAAACCGTTTGAAAAAAGGGGCAGATATAATAAGATTTATTCTTCTTTCTGCTACCTTTCTTTTTTTTTTTACATTGTGTACGTATCATTAATGGGATTGTCTTGTATTGTGTTTCTTTTGTAAAAAAAATGAACAAATTTAATAAACATAAACATTTAAAAGCGCCTTTCAGGACACCCAAGGAGAACATTTCACAGCAAGAAAAATATCATACAAACAACAAACACAGTTAAAACATCAGCTGTAACAAATTAAAATGTAAAATAAATGAATATAAAATACGTTTAGTAAAATTACTGATAAGCAAGTTTTGAAACCAATCTCCCTCCCAACAAAGCACTTGGAAACATTTATTAATCATTTACAGATTTATTAATTAAATGTTTAAACAACAGCAATTGAATGCGATGGTCCGTCTGTGTTCAGCATACTCATTACATTTTCCCCGTCAATGCGACCGAAACAAAATTCGGGAAGTGTTCCATTTTCATTCCTGCTACACTGTTCATTACATAGATGTATATATTATCTATGGTTCATTAGAGCTGCGCAGAGCTACGCAGTTTACCTAAATACTCTTCTTCTCACTTCCACTCAAGACGTACATACGGGGGAATGTACGCTGTCGCCCCCTGGCGTCCCAGATTTTGACAAGTCGCAGGAATTGGTGTAACACCGGAAAGATGAAAAAACGGACTCCATTTGCAATACGGCTCCCCCTGCGACCGTGAGAACGATTGTGACAGTTTACAACACAACAAGTAGTCACCAATTCAGCGTATTTCACCTAGGATAACACACTACAACTAACGCAAACTCCGGTCACGTCAGACTCCGTGTCCTAAAGTACCGGGATGCTTTGCGCGATCCCGGTCCGCTGACGTCACGATTCCAAGCTCTATAAGCATCATCATGACTCCAAAAATGAGGAAAAAATCATGAAGGGCACATCGGAGTGTGAAGGCTGTGATTTTATTTACACACCTCCCAAAAAGTGCAGAGTAGGAGGGAAAAAATGTATGCATACAATAAGATGCTTTCGATATTTACAACTCTGTCTTTCTCCAGAGTATTTTCCTAGTGTTGCATATCAGTGTTGCCTCCTCAGACCAGACCGACCCAGCAGGAACAGAGGCTCTTTTTATAAACACGTAACCCCGCCCGCAATCAGATCAACCAACATTTAAGCACTTATTTTACAACATAAAAGAACAAAACAAAACATTGATGTCTCAAAAATGAACCAACATTTATTTCCTGCTTTTATTTTAAAGCCCTTATTTTGATTTGTTAAAATTATTTATAATAAAACCTGCTGAAGGAAGAATGCCCACTTCCTTCATAGGTAATGCAGAAGCGTTATGCACACTTTTACTCCAGCAGCCAAAGGTGGACCAGACAACGCTTCACAGGTGAGTACAACCTTAAGTGTGTATGTATGTATGTATGTGAATGTATGAATTACGACGTTTATGAGCGTTTACGTGTCCATCCTTGGTCGTGCCATGGACTACAAAGAGGTGAGAGCTCTTTACTAGCACTGTGTTCAGTGAAGGTAGAGTGCTGTTGACCTCAACCAGTGATGTCGTCAGGAGGTGAAAGGAATACTTCTAGGACTTTCTCAATCCCACCAGCACATCTTCCAAGGAGGAAGACAAGTCGGGGGACTTTGGGGTTGGTCTGTCCTTAACCTTGGCTGAGGTTGCTGATGTTGTTAAAAAACTCGGCAGCAGCCCGGCTCCAGGAGTAGCCCGGCAGAGGAGTCCTCCCTCTGGATGTTGTGGGGCTGTCTTGGTTGACACACCTTTGCATTATCGCATGGACATTGAGGGCAATGCCACTAGATTGGCAGACTGACGTAGAAGTTCCCTTTTTCAAAAAGTGGGACTGGAGGGTATGCTCAGATGCGGATCTACCATATAGGCGAACGAGGCCGTTGCCTTAGGCCCCCAATCAGCAGGGGCCCCGGCGCCAGTCACCTACATCCCTAACATTGCTCCTGCTTGTTAATGTACGTTTAACATAAAAATAATTATAGTTACGATGAAAACGATCATTAAAAACGCAATACAAAAAACGGTCGATTTCTGTATCCCCCTACTAACATGGACTATTCCATCTTGACATCTTCCGGGTCAGAGGTGAACTCCGCCATTATTGAACTGCTAACGCTGTGGCTAGCTGGTTGTGCTTGGCGTCTTCATAAATCATGAGAGAACCCCGCTGTATCAAGCTAAATTAACGTGGCCGGAGGATTGTATTGTGTGTTTTGTGTCAACCACTCGACGGTGAGTCATTTGTTTTATGCATTTGGGTTCCTTTTATGAAATAGAAATGCGGTGGCGAAACGCCCACTCCATTTATGTATTTGAGATTTAAAAGTGGTCTTAGTGATTAAAAGATCAATGGGCCTCATGCAAGAACCGTTCGTACGCACAGATTTGTTCTTAAACTGTGCGTACGAGTGATTTAGGATCATTTGTGGCATTCAACAATGTTTTCGTATCCTAAGATTTTTTTCAGATACGAACAAAATTTACGAGTGGTCCGGACCTGTCGTATATTTTAGGAGCGTCAGTCTGCTGTCATCCAGACGGAATTTCCCCACTAATAACTTC
Organism: Garcialebias charrua; assembly: GCA_038048925.1. NCBI lineage: Eukaryota > Metazoa > Chordata > Actinopteri > Cyprinodontiformes > Rivulidae > Garcialebias > Garcialebias charrua. Next base: position 12,915 of record JBBPBX010078965.1, read on the forward strand.
ATATTTCGTTATTTAGAAAATATTTTGGGTTTAAAAAAATCACGCACCATAATTATTCTTGACAATAGGTTATTCTGTTTGAATTAGAATTATAATTTTAAGTTTAATTTGTCTGGTGTGTCGCGCAGGCTTCAGTGAGTCGTGCGCTCCCCTTGGTCATCAAAGCCCTCCTCATATTAACACCCAGGTACATAAAATTCCCATACACCGCCGCAGAACAAGTACGAATTAAGACTGATTTTCATGCTATTGCTGGACTGCTGTGCCAAACACCATCGGAGCAATAGATTATTATATCTGATTCGAAATATAACCTGCAGAATGTGGTTGCGCGATGACCAGGAGGAGCGCGCATGACTCATTTGTGCTGCAAAACATGTTGGCACGCGTCTTGCGCAGCATGGCATTTATTGTCCATCCATCTCGGTAACGCAGACTATTCCTTGACCACCTCCTGTCCGTGCTGCGGCGAGACGTTTGTTTGAAGCCATTTTCAGATCAAACCATTTATTCTTGATTTCTGATACTGTACGACCCACGGGAGACACAACATATGCACTACAATATTAATATGAAGTTAACTGTAGTTTCGAGACATTTTAAAATGCTTCTGTTCAAAAACACATCCGACACTTGCGGGGGGTGGGGGGTAGCGGTGCGCCACAGCTCTTCTGAATAAGTGAAACTATAATGTAACACAGTTGTTTACACTAAAATTAAAAATATTTGACCATCCGACACTTGCGGGGGGGTAGCGGTGCGCCACGCTCTTCTGAATAAGTGAAACTATAATGTAACACAGTTGTTTACACTAAAATTAAAAATATTTGACCATCCGACACTTGCGGGGGGGGGGGGGGTAGCGGTGCGCCACAGCGCGACTGAGAGCAGAACTTCAATCTCCGAACGCGTGAAGTTCTTCTTTTTACTTCTTGATTTTGAATGAATGGACACTTCCTGCTGTCAAAAGGCAGGAAACGTGGCCTTATATGGTGTTTTGAGGGGTGGGAATTATGTAAATGACCTCTCCGCGAGCACGCGCAGGTGGATAGAACAGGTGGGATTCATTAAATTTACGCAGCTCGTTTACACACTTTTCCTGTGGATAGAAGAGTTTGTTGAATCTGACGTGGCATGTTCGTACGAACGCTTCGTACGAACAAAAGTAGGAGAAATTTAGGATAAAAATACGAACATGTTCTTGCATGAGGCCCATTCTCTTTTTGTTAATTTTGTGGCCGAATAGAATATATATACGTAAAGTATTAAATAAATCCTTTGATTTTTGTAATTTCATCCTTTTAGGATCATTTTAGTTACTTTTCATTAAATCTGTTGACGGCCTATAGAAATTTGGAATTGGTTTAATTTCTTTTGGGTTGCAACAAAAAAGAAATTATTTGTTTATTGAAACAATATTGAAGTAAATTAAGCTTAATTGACTCTTATATGAATTAAACTTGGATACAACTTGGAAGTGCACTTTAAAACTTGATCTGTAACTAATTTGATCTGTACTGTTGATGTGGTCTTTGAATTGAAGTTATAATAATAATAATAATAAACTTTATTTGTATAGCACCTTCCTACAATGCCTTGCATTGACCAAGGTGCTTAACAGGACATTTGAATGATTCTTGAAAAATACCTGCTGGAATTATTTTATTTGTTTTTGTGAATGTTTAACTATGTGAATGTTTAAAGGGATTGTGACATGATGTTGGAAATTTGCATATTTGTCACAACATATATATATCTTATATCATTCAGCTCTGTTCGTTTTTGCAAAATAAATTATAAATATATTAAAATTTTATTCCAATTTATGGTAATTTTTTCTCTGGGACACGCCCCTAGAAATCTGAGAATTTATGCAAAACTTCATGTGACGTACACGTGGGCACTGGGCATAAGGCGGAGCCTGCCTTGCCCGTTTGTTTGGTGTGTTAACTGCTTTCCATACAGATTCATTTCCTGAAAGATCGCCTCTTTTTTTTTTGTGTAACTTGAAAAATGCCGTCACGTTGTAGCGCATTTGGGTGTTCTAATATCAGCAGTGAACAAGTGAGCCTTCACAAATTCCCAAAAGATGAGAAACTTTGCCTAGAATGGAAGTACAGAGAACTTGTGACCGATGGGTTCCTACTGAGAGTCCTATGTCTGCAGCGACCATCTTACTGCCGATCAGGTAACAGCTGTAATTTCTTTTTATTCATGGAGGGTTTATTAATGAGAGTTTTGGATGATTTACTGTTTAAAAAAGATATATCTCAGACGTGACCTGGACTATCTGCCGACAGCTGCTAACAGACATTAGCATAGATCCCCGAGTCAACACGAAGCGCTATTTATGTATTTTTAAATTATGTCGGCGCGATCAGGTAACATCTGTAGTTTCTTTTTATTCGGGGAGAGTCTATTAATGAGAGTTTTGGATGATTTACTGTTTAAAAAAGATATATCTCAGACGTGACCTGGACTATCTGCCGACAGCTGCTAACAGACATTAGTGTGGCACTATGAAAGAGAACAAGGCATGAAAATAGTAGCCCCCCCATTTTATTTGTTTGCTAAAGATTACTGACAGACAGAAACTAGCGTTATTGCCTTGTAGTGTATGGGTTTCGCCATCAGAGGGCGCTCAGTGCCTTATAGAACGGACGATGACGCTCTGTTTAGGCAGAGGAAATCAGCCGTTGCTAGGAAACCAGCTTACAGCAGATATTAGGAGCAGTTGTAACCGTTGTGCTTTTCTGTTCACAGGTAAGCTGAATCATAAACAAAATACAGTATATGTATTGTTTGGGTTTGGTTAAGGAAGATGTGTTGGGGTGGATGTACAGTGACGTTAAAAGTGAATACTGTGTGTCTGTTTACTGTTGTGTCGTTTGTTGGCTGTTGTGAAGCAGAGGAAATCAGCCGTTGCTAGGAAACCAGCTTACAGCAGATATTAGGAGCAGTTGTAACCGTTGTGCTTTTCTGTTCACAGTTAAAACTAAATAAATATGCTACACCAGAAGTGACCAGGCCCATCATTTTTAACGGTGTAACATTAGCATAGATCCCCGAGTCAACACGAAGCGCTATTTGCGTATTTTTAAATTATGTCGGCACGATCAGGTAACATCTGTAGTTTCTTTTTATTCGGGGAGAGTCTATTAATGAGAGTTTTGGATGATTTACTGTTTAAAAAAGATATATCTCAGACGTGACCTGGACTATCTGCCGACAGCTGCTAACAGACATTAGCATAGATCCCGAGTCAACACGAAGCGCTATTTATGTATTTTTAAATTATGTCGGCGCGATCAGGTAACATCTGTAGTTTCTTTTTATTCGGGGAGAGTCTATTAATGAGTGTTTTGGATGATTTACTGTTTAAAAAAGATATATCTCAGACGTGACCTGGACTATCTGCCGACAGCTGCTAACAGACATTAGCATAAATCCCAGAGTCAACACGAAGCGCTATTTATGTAATTTTAAATTATGTCGGTGCAATCAGGTAACATCTGTAGTTTCTTTTTATTCGGGGAGAGTCTATTAATGAGTGTTTTGGATGATTTACTGTTTAAAAAAAGATATAT
>JBBPBX010078969.1:0-11651 GCA_038048925.1 Garcialebias charrua
ATACTTTTTATACTCTTTTTTTTATACTAGTATGCAAAAACTCAGGACAGTATTATGTTCATTAAATGTTTAATGTTTTAGTTTTAGAGTTGGTGTAAATTTTCATACTCTTATTCCACTATGCAAAAAACTCAGGACAGTGTTAGTTTTACTATTTTATGCTTATGTCAATTATTATATGTTTTAGTGTTTCAATGTTTAGATGTTTACTGTTGCACCGAGGGACTGAGAGAAACGCAATTTCGGTCCTGTGTATGTCCTGTACAGTACATATTGCAGATCTGACAATAAAGTTGACTTTGACTTTGACTTTGACTCTTCGCCTTGCTGGACGAGTGGTGAGCTTTGAATAATAGAGATAATAACGGCTAGCAATAAAGCCAAGAGACTGCATTAGCCTGCTATATTAGCCTGCTGTTTAACAACTACAAGATGGACGCCGCCGCCCGCTCCTGTAAAAACTATGGGGTTGAAACAGATTATTCCAACCCGTTTATGACATTGGATATTTCTTCTGAGAGCAGAAAAGCTGCCAAAGATGTGAAATGTGAACATTACAACCCTTTTCTGTGTGATGAACGCTGTTTTAGCTCGTACGCTAAAGGAGGGGACATGTTTGCACCGCACCAAGGCCCCGCTCAGCCACAGTTTACTCCTACAAATCCATTCATTGATGCCAAATGTCAAGGTTATAACGCTCATGGAGGGGCTGCAGATGACAGAATGCATTTCTACTCAACCCCCACGTTTCAAATGAAAGATAATTATATGGACTCCAACCCATTTACTTCTGCTCATATGCAAAGTTTTGTGCACAGCACGCCGGCCCCTGTCAACCCAGTGACATTTCCAGCTGTGCATTGTACCCCTTCTCATAACCTGGATGGAACGATAAGCTACAAGCAAACCCCTGCACGGCCCCAGCCCCGATTAAAACCAAATAAAACTCGTTTCATGGTGCAGCAGCCTTTATCCGACAGTGAGGAGGATGGAGATCCTAGAGAGAGGGTCCCCACCTTACGTCCGGGCCAATACGACGGTACCACACCATGGACAGAATTTCTGCACAGGTTTGAGAGCTGCGCCGAAGCGAACTATTGGTCCGAAAAGACGATGACAGTGCAGCTGAAATTCTGCCTGGTTGGCGCAGCGGGGGCCATTGTCCACAGAAACCCTCGCTCTTACAGATGGGACTACCGCCGCCTGGTGGACGAACTGGAAACTGCATACGGCCCATCTTCTGATCATGCCGCTGCGGTTGCAGTAGAGCTGAGGCAGCGAGTACGGAAACATGGAGAGGACCTGCACGTTTTCAGAGACGATATTTATGGGAAAGTGGCTGTGGCTTATGGTGGCAGAGCAGAAGCTGAACAGGACTCTATTGCTGTCGAAGTTTTCACAAACGGTCTGGGTGATGCCGAAATAGTTCAGAAACTGTTAGAGCAACGACCAGCCACGCTCGCCCGTGCATATGAAATAGCTCATGCTCATGAGACCACAAAAAGGGCTGCAGCTTATGTCACCAGTACCATGCAGTCAGGAGCCCGCGGCATGGTTGAACGACGGCCCAGAGCTGCTGTGGTCAGAGCCAATGACACACATGAAAGTGTTAATAAAACTACACCTGTAACCAGCCCTTCACCAAATCAGTTTGCCACACACGTACCCTCAGCCTTTAATAGCCGCAAGCATTTGGCAAAGGGGAGAGTCCGTTGCCATAATTGTCAAGGTTGGGGTCATATCCAGAAACACTGCCCCTCGCCCCACAAGACCACCAAAGCTTTGACATTCAGTAGCTCCTCCGGTGATACCCAAGAACCCACCGTGCTCCACCTGAAAGGCCATAGCCAAGAGATGAGTATCCTCATGCAAATTTATGAAGTGAAGGTGTGTGCTGTGTTGGACAGTGGGGCACGGAGAAATGTGCTGCCGTTGCGCTACTTTAATTCCATCCATCCTGACATGAGACCTCAGCTGCATTCATCAATTGTTGAGACTTTACTGGGGGTGGGACCTGTAGATGTGCCAGTGCTGGGTGAGGCCCAGATACCTGTCAGCATCAACAATCGTCAGGTGGATGTAGATTTTATTGTAGCAGATATAACAGGGTTAGAAGTGCTGCTGGGGCATCCCTTCCTCACACAAGCTGAAGCCCGTCTTGATTTTGGCAGACACCGCATCATTCTGTTTGGTGAAGAAGTGCCCTACTACCAATCTGAATCTGACCTGAAGTCGCATGCAGTGAAAATATCCAGAACTGTGGTGGTGGAACCAGGACAGGAGTATGTTGTGAAGGGCAGCGTGCATCTAAGTGGGACAGCCCGCAGTGATATGATACTTAGCCCCACCAAGGGTTTTGTGGAGAAACACAAAGTACTCCTCGCCAGAGTTTTAGTTCATCCCCAGACGTCCAAAACGGTCCCCCTTCGCCTCTTTAATCCTGGCAACAAAGCTGTGACCATCAAAGAAGGATCCATGGCTGGTCTCCTCCAGCCAGCTGAAGCCATGCAGTCTTCCTATGTCTCACCGGCCGCAGACTCACCAGCCAGCTCCCCTGTAGTTCCTCTGCACCTGGAAGAGCTCTATGCCCAGAGCTCTAGGGACCTCAATGATGGTGAATGTCTCCAACTTAAACGTTTGTTTTCTACTTATGGACATGTGTTCTCTACTGGGCCTACTGACCTGGGCCGAACCAACCTCGTCCAGCACGATATTGTACTTCGTCCAGGTGCCCCGATCAAACAACCTCCACGTAAGATGGCGAAAGAGAAGCAGCAATACGCCAACCAGCAGATACATGACAGCCTACAGAACGGTCTCGCCCAAAGCAGCCACAGCAGCTGGGCCTCACCCATAGTTATGGTACGTAAGAAGGATGGGACCTATCGGCTCTGCATCGATTACAGGGTTCTCAATGAGCGAACCATACCGGATGCGTATCCTCTGCCCCGTATCCAGGACACGTTGGATACACTGTCTACTGCCAGATGGTTCAGCACGTTGGACCTTACTTCAGGTTACTGGCAGGTGGAGCTGACGCCGAGAGCACGCAAAGCAGCTGCATTCTGCGCCAGGACAGGTCTCTTTGAGTGGAATGTCATGCCGTTTGGATTATGCAACGCCCCGGCGACATTCCAGCGGCTGATGGACCGTGTTTTAGCTGGCATGCAATGGGAGACCTGTCTGGTCTACCTGGACGACATCATCGTGCTGGCGAGGAATGTGTCAGAAATGCTGCAGCGGCTTGACCAGGTGTTTTACAGACTCCAACAAGCTAACCTGAAATTAAAACCTGCCAAATGCTGCCTTTTCCGCCGCGAGGTGGTTTACCTAGGTCACATAGTGTCTGAACAGGGTATAGCTACGGACCCCAGCAAGGTCCAAAAGGTCCAAATGTGGCCCACTCCATCGTCCATCCAGGAGGTTCGACGTTTCATCGGCCTGGCCTCATACTATCGCCGATTTGTAAAAGACTTTGCATCTATTGCTGAACCCCTTCATAACCTAACCATGAAAAATGCACGTTTCCAGTGGCATGCTGAACACCAAGCTGCTTTCGACGAGTTAAAGTGTCGTCTCACCTCAGCCCCCATTCTTGGCTATCCCCTGGACTGCGGTGAAATGATACTCGACACTGATGCGAGTGACACCGGCATTGGTGCTGTACTGTCGCAGATGCAGGAGGGTGTGGAACGAGTGTTGGCTTATGGCAGTCGCAAGTTGGCAAAGCCTGAACAAAACTACTGCACAACAAGACGTGAACTTCTGGCCATAGTGGATTTCACATCCCATTTTCGCCAGTATCTCCTCGGCCGGCCGTTCAAGGTGCGTACGGACCACAGCAGTCTGCGCTGGCTGACCAAAATGAGAGAGCCAGAAGGACAGTTAGCTCGATGGCTTGAGAAGCTGGCTGAATATGAGTTTGAGATTATCCACCGCCCGGGTCGACAGCACACCAATGCTGACAGCCTCTCCAGGAGACCCTGCCGCCAGTCCTGCCCATGTAAAGTGCCAAATTTTTCTACATCACCCAAAACTATCAACCATCAAGCTGTCCAGTGTGATTTGAACTCTGACACCAGCTCCCTGTTGCTGAGTTCAGTGGGGGTAGAGGACCGACCACCCACTGCCGCAGTTTGTCCAGTGGGGGTAGAGGACAGACCACCCACCACAGCAGTTTGTCCAGTGGGGGTAGAGGACCGACCACTCACCACATTAGTTTGTCCAGTGGGGGTAAGTCAAAACACCCTCACATCAGATATAGAGACTTTAGACCAAAACACTTCCACTGATACAGACAAACCGCATCAGAATGTTCATACTGTGAAATTGACTGAAAAAATATACGTGGCTAAGACTCTTGACACAGCTTCTTTGTTTCATGGTTGGACCATGGGGGAGCTGAGCCAGGCCCAGGATGCTGATGTGGACATTGCACCCATACGTAGCTGGATGAAGGCCAGTGATAAACGCCCCCCATGGTCTGTTGTTTCACCATGCAGCCCAGCCACTAAGACATACTGGACTCAATGGAAACGACTCTACTTCAGAGATGGAGTTCTGGTTCGTCGATTCTATTGCCTCGAGGACACCCAATTCTACTCAAAAATTGTACTGCCACGTAAACTACAACTTGACGTGATGAGGCAGATGCACGAGGGGCCAGTGGGTGGACATTTTGGTGTGGAGCGGAGTCTTCAGGGTCCGCTCAGAGGACCCTGAACAGATTAAGGACCCGATACTACTGGTACCACATGAGGGAGGATGTTGCCCTGTGGTAATAATAATAATAATAATGAATTCAATTTATAATGCACTTTTCATTAATAAAAATCTCAAAGTGCTACAAAGTGTAACAAAGCAAAGATCAAAATAAAACAAGTGATAAAATCAAATAAAATCAATAATAATATCGACTAAGATCAAAGATAAAATCATGTGGATGCAGATTAGGCTTGCTTAAAAAATAAATAAAATAAAACAAGTGATAAAATCAAGTAAAATCAATAATGATATCAGCTAAGATCAAAGATAAAATCATGTGGAGGCAGAATAGGCTTGCTTAAAAAGAAAAGTCTTTATGCTGCTTTTAAAGTCAACCAGTGACTGTGGAGCTCTCAGGTCGTCAGGGAGGGAGTTCCACAGGCGGGGGGCAGCCACACAGAATGCTCGGTCTCCCATGGTCCTCAATTTGGTCCGAGGAATATGAAGGAAATTACTGTTCTGTGATCGTAGAGACCGGGTGGATGAATATGGTGCAAGAATGTCCTTTAGATAGTCAGGTGAAGTTCCGTGTAAGCATTGATGGGTAATGAGAGCAGTTTTGTACTGAATTCTGTAGGTGACAGGAAGCCAATGGAGGTTATGGAGAATGGGTGTAATATGTTCAAATTTACGAACTCTCAACAGAATCCTTGCTGCACTGTTTTGAATGTATTGAAGTTTCTGAAGGTTTTTGCCAGGGATACCAATAAACAGGGAGTTGCAGTAGTCGAGCCTGGAGGAGACAAAGGCATGGACGAGTTTCTCAGCATCAGGAAAAGTCAGAGATGGGCGAAGTCTGGAGATGTTTCGAAGATGGAAGAAGCAGGTTTTAAACAGATGCTTAATGTGATTTTCAAATGTAAGATGAGAGTCCATTTTTATTCCAAGATTTGTAACAGAGGTGGAGAGGGGGATGTCTTGACCAGAGAAGGAGATTGTTGTTAAAGTTGATGTTTGTATCTGGTGAGGGGTGCCAAACAATATGGCCTCAGTCTTCGAGCAGGTGTAAAACCTGTATCAGCTGTGCATCTATGGCTCGACCCCAGAAGACGCCGCAAGCTCCTATGGGAACAGTCCAGGTAGGAGCTCCTATGGAGCGCATTGCACTGGACATTATGGGACCACTGAATGAGACTGAGCGTGGAAACCGCTATGTGCTTGTGATACAAGACTATTTCACAAAGTGGACTGAAGCATTTCCTATTCCAAATGAGCGAGCTGTGACTGTTGCCAGTATAGTTGCTAGTGAGTTGGTGTGCCGCTATGGAATCCCTCAAGCGTTACACAGTGACCAGGGACGCAATTTCGAGTCTGAGGTGTTCCAAGGGATGTGTAGTTTATTTGGGATAGACAAGACTCACACAACACCATTCAGGCCGCAGTCAGACGGGCAGGTCAAGCGTTTCAACGACACCCTCCAAAAGATCCTGGCTACTACAGCAGAACACTGCCATTGGGATTGGGACCTGATGATTCCTTATGCTGTTACGGCATACAGGGCAACCAAGCATAGTGCTACCGGTTTCTCTCCAAACTTTATGATGTAGGGCCGAGAAGTAAGTGAACCAGTGGACCTCGTCACAGGTTTGCCTCCTGATCTGGAACACCAACCCACTGCTCCAGAGTATGTGCAACAGATGCGGGAACGGTTGGAGCTGGCTCACCAAATTGCTAGAGAAGCACTGGGGGACTCGGTCACACGTGCAAAGAGACAGTATGACAAGAACTGCTGCCACACACAGTATAAAGTCGGAGACCCTGTGTGGTATCTCATTAAAGGGACACGTCATGTCAAGAACAAAGTCAAAAAGTTCCTTCCCTCATATGAAGGACCATTCTTCATCCTAGGCCAACTGGATGACCTAGTTTATCGGATACAAAAGAACCCAAGGTCCAAGGTGAAAGTCGTCCACCATGACCAGCTAAAGCACTACCGCAGCCGGGAGCCCCTGGACAACACATGGGTCCTGGATCAGAGTCAACACTGGGAACCTACCGAGGTTCCACCACCAACCTTGGAGGAGGACTCGGCGGACTGTGACCTGGACCTGCAGGGTTTGTTCTCTGATGAAACCAGCAGGGGCGTTGGTTGTTCCCTGCTGCCTACTTCAACTGCAGCGGATTCCCATCCGGGTGTGTTTGTTCCATCCTCCCCTTCCCATGTCAATCATGAGGATGGTGGGGGTGCGGTGGGATATTCACCTCCTTTGGGCCCACCAGTTCGACGGTCTAGGCGTCGGCGCAGAGCACCGGACTGGTACGGTACATGGGTAGTTCCAAGTAGAATGGACTCAGTTTAAGGTTCCAGCTGTTCAGGTGTCCTGCAAAGTTCTCTAAAACTGTTCATCAAAGCCACAAGTGCCTGTTTTCTTTATTACTGTTCAGTTGTTCAAACTGCTAAGTCAATTTGGCTGAAGAGCAAATGGTTTATCTAAAGACCGTGTTTTTCTGTATGTTTTTGTACCTGATAGATTTCAGTTAGTTTCCTGCCTGGTCGTCATAGATGCCGCTGAGTAATTTCTTTCCTCCCCTATGGCATGTAAAGTTTACTTTTGCACAAGTGGACACACCTTAAAATGAGCTAATTATATCACTGGGATATGTGGTTTGATGCTATACCTCACCTACATGTAATTATGATTGACACAGTTATCTCTTGTTAGCTATAGGGATTGTGTATCAGTTTTATGCATTGTAAGACTGGAGTGGAATTATTGTTTAATTGCCATCCAGAGTGGGGGTAGTGTTGCAGAAAGTGCCTCTGTTGAACGTGATGAATGGCTCAGTGAGTGGTGTGTGTGTTGCATGTGGGAGGGTGAGATGTGTGTCATCCGTCCGACGGCCAGAAGAGGGCGTTACGTGCTCATGTTCTGCACGTGTTGATGAGAGCAAGACGTGACGGTGTGTGTGTGTGGAGAAAAGTAAACGGCAAAGTAAAACGCGGCTGTAAGAAAGTCTGTTTGTGCACCTGTTGGCTAGAATTATTATTAAAAACAAGAGGATTAACCTTCAGCCACCGTGTGGTTTATGTGCAAGGCAAGTGAGGGAGTTAACCCTGAAGCAGAGACTTCAGCCCTGGAGGAAGATCTCCCCTGTGTCTTTTGACCACAGATGAAAGACTGAGCAGGAAAGGTTAACAGTTTTATTAACATATAAACACAGAACTTCGCAGCGGCTGCAACAGTACATGAAGTGGAGGCGGAGCATTCGGAAGCAGAGCTGAATTTCACCAGAGCAAGAGGGAGCAGAGCCATATACAGTATGGCTCTGAGGGGGAGGGACCAGAATGCTTTCTCTGTTGAAAATGTTTTTAAGTGCTGCGTTCTACAGAAACTGCAGAGTGCACCTTTAACCTTTTGCTGTTTTTAGCGTTAATACATGTTTTGATACATTTAGCTATTTTATAATGTTGGCTCACCTTACACTTTTGCATCTTTTAGTTAGTTTTTTTCACATTTTAGCTGCTTTTTTGCTCCTTTTAGGTTTTAGTAAGACTTTTACAACTCTTAGCTAATGTTTTGCTCCTTATTGTAGCTAGTGTTTTGCTTTTAACCAGTGCTTTTTGTAGACTCAGCTTCTTCAGTAAGTTTCTGCCACTGTTGGTAGCTGGTATCACGACCAACACAAGGAGTTAAACCTAAAACACTAAAAGAAGAAACTAAAGAAAACAAAGAGGCTTTTTTAGACACAAACACCTGCAGACTGGAGTCAAACTGCTCCCTCCACTCTCCAGGATCTTCCATCCAAAACATTTAGGTTTACTTACATTTCTTGTTCAATTCTAGCCCAGAAAACACTAACTCACATTCACTGTTCAAATCTGTCCGTGACGGGGACAGTGGCCTGTTTGTTGAACATACGAAACACCAGCCACCGACGTTCCGGTCCTCTGTGCAACACTGAAGAGACATGTCAACCATGACAGCCCCATAAAGTCCAGAACTTCAACATGTCAGGACGAATCTCGTCCACCCTCGGTCCTCAGGGAGCTCTTTACAAACCTCGATCTGTGACCTCTGCCATGATAATGGAGTCATCTTCACCCCGAGACCTCCGACTCTGCCTTCTCAACGGAGGACATGGACGTCCAGATTAAAGGCTTAATTGTTGATTCACCTTTGTTTTTCTAAACAGCGATTTCTTTTTTTTGCAGAAAAGATCAAATAAATGAGGCGTTTATTTTGTACACAGTTTAGAATATGTTTTAGTTTAATTTATTGTCAGTCTGTGGTGTGTAAGAACTCAAGGCTGCAGACTGAACAGAAAAATAAAAACCAGAGGACTAAACTACGAGGAGCACACCAGGAACAGGAAAACCAACAGTCAGACGAACGACAGTACAGGTTGTCCCCGACTTACGAGCGAGTTCCGTTCCTACGAATTGCCCGTAACACGAAATCTCGTATGTCGGAACCCGAAACACGTGTCGCTCGTAAGTCCGGATTTTTGGTTGTAAGTTGGAAAATGTATGCTAGCGCTGCGCCGAACACCCGTTTTTCAACACAAACGTACATACTGGTTCATAAACATGCACAGAACTTTGTTTACAAACTGTTAGCTAACACACTTTCATTTAAAACTACATACCAGTGCTGTATTTTCTGTACAACTTTACTGTTTGTTAGTCCGCTCGTAAGTCTGGAACGTCGTATGTCAATGATGTTGTAAGTCGGGGACAACCTGTATTAGAACCGTGAGCATTAGAAGGTTGGGATCAGTGCTTAATTTGAAAACCAGACAATGCTGGAACTCCATAACGGTGTGAAAACAAGGTTCACTGCTGACACCGGCACGCACACACACACACAACACAATGCTTAGGCGCACAAATGTCAAAATACCAAACCAAATCATATTTATAATTTACTTTTAAACACTTTATGCATGATTTATAAAAGTAACCAGTGCAATGCCAGAATGCGAATAGCGGGAGCGGGGGATTTTAAAAAGTAGATGCCATTTCCTTCATTTTATTTTAACAGGTTGTTAAACATCCACGTTTACCGACATTTGACTCAATAACTATTTTAGAGTGCATCAAGAAGTAGCCGGACCAACAGCTCTCCTTGTGTGAATAGAGCACGCTCCTCTTCTCTCAAGCATCCTAGCCTGCCCTCCCAGGGACAGAGATTTTTTAAGGGTAGAGGCAGAAATGCTTACTTGAAAGGGCAGCACTTATGTGATGTTAGGAAGTAAGTGGCTGTTGTGTTTAAAATGAGTGTTTATGTCATTATTTTCAGTTTACATACCCAATACTGTATAGGTTTTATTCCTTCAAGGCAGCTACATTTGTTCATAACTTTATTATTAGGAAGCCTGAGAGTTACCAGATCCAAGCTGTAACTGGAGCACCCTGTCAAAATAAGAGCGTTCTCATGTTTTAGCAGGATCCAGCTCAAAAAGCCCTGGTTGGGATGAATGATTGCAATTGAAGGAGAAGTGGCCAAAAATATAAACCGAAACAAACAACAACAACAAAGAGGATCAAATAGGAAGAAGATTGTTAAGAAACTAACAAACAAAACAAAACAACCACAGAACTCGTGATTCTGACAGGTTTGTTTTTCTAACCCTACTAAGTCATTTTAAGGTTCAAGCTTCTTTATTCGCATCACATGTGGTACATGAAGTGGAGAGTTACACCCAATTTAATGCATAACAATAGAAGTTATTGACTCCAAAATGTTGAATATGACATTTGACCCTTCTTAGATTGATAGGCAGCAACAGTTTATTTTATAGGGTCATTCATTGCTGATGTCTTTACGCCTTGGCGTCGTGTCATCCAGAGCAGCAAAAACTCCTGTGTTTTGTTCAATAAATGACGACTCAGTTCAGTTTCATTAAGTCTCGATTCCTACAACCCTGGAAATAAAACAACCATAACCAGCATCGGTGCCCCTTAGCAAAAAGTGCAATATTAAGGTACACTTCAAGTATACTTTTTAGGTACTTATCTGACTTGAAGTATACTTTTTAAGTACTTAACTGAGATATACTAAAAAGAAGTTTATTTAAGTGTACTAAGAGTATACTTATTTTATACTTTAAAATAAGGCTGTGCAGTAATCTGACTTGAAGTATACTTTTTAGGTAATTATATGAGATATACTAAAAATAAGTTTATTTAAGTGTACTAAGAGTATACTTATTTTATACTTTAAAATTACACAATAAGTACATTGGAAGTCTACGGAAGCGTATTGCATTCAACCATGAATTTTTTTTCCCGGAGCTTATGTAGTAAAAACGTGATAATTATGTAGTAAAAACGTGATACTAAGTAGTAATAATGTGATACTATGTAGTGAAAACGTGATACTATGTAGTAAAAACGTGATAATTATGTAGTAAAAACGTGATACTATGTAGTGAAGAGTGGGAGGTAGCTGGGTTATCTATTGTCCTATATATGTATATGGAAATCTGCAGGTCTACTCTATTTAAAGGAAACGCTCCTCCCGAATTAGTATCACGTTTTAATTGCATAATTATCACGTATTAACTACATAATTATCACGTTTTCACTACATAGTATCACGTTTTCACTACATAGTATCACGTTTTTACTACATAATTATCACGTTTTTATTACATAGTATCACGTTTTCACTACATAGTATCACGTTATTACTACTTAGTATCACGTTTTAACTACATAATTATCACGTTTTTACTACATAATTATCACGTTTTTACTACATAAGCTCCAAAAAAAAATTTCATGGTTGAATGCAATACGCTTCCGTAGCGGTCTAATAAAAAGTGTACTACAGTACTAGAAGAATACTTTTTATAAACTAGGATTGTCCCAATTTAGTGCAATAAAGTATACTTATAGTATACTACAAGTACACATTGAGAAGTATACTATATATATACAATAT
>JBBPBX010078970.1:0-16499 GCA_038048925.1 Garcialebias charrua
TTAATGTGTTCAGTATTCAATTTAAAGACTGAGATTTTATTTTCTTCTTTTAATGCAAGAGGGCTCAAAGACTCTGTTAAGCGTAAGGCTGTTTTTTTATTCTGCAAAGGTCAAAAGGCTAACTGTTTTTTTCTTCAAGAGACACACTCAGAGTTATCTGATGTTAAGTTTTGGACTCAACAATGGGGTGATAAGATCATTTTTAGTCACGGCACAAATCGTTCTGCAGGAGTTGCTATTTGTTTCAATAGATGTCCAGGAAAGGTTCTTTTTCAGGAAACAGATGATGCTGGACACTGGGCAGCATGTGTTTTAGATATTGACAGTGATTTGTTCATCATTGTTAATGTTTATGGATACAACAACGACCAAAAAAACAAACAGTTATTACATCAAGTCACAACAATTATAAAAAGAATGCAGCTGAATTATCCCACTGACCATGTTGTCGCTGGGGGCGATTTCAATTTAACTCCAGATGAATGGATGGACAGATGCCCTTCAAAATACTCTCAGGTGACATTAAACCCAATCATGGATGACTTTATGAACACCAATAAACTGGTCGATGTTTGGAGAAACCTAAACTCTAACATTAAACAATTTACATGGTTCAAACCTAACGGACAATCAAGGTCAAGAATTGATTATTGGTTAATTACAGATTCTATACTTGGACACGTCACAGAAGCTGAGATCTCCTGTAGCCCTTTAAGTGATCACTGCACCATAAACCTGCGAATATCCAAAAATGAAACTAAAAATAATTTCAAAGGTTACTGGAAATTCAATGCTAACTTATTAAAGAATGACGAATATTGTAAAAGTATTAGTAAAATAATTCAAGATGTTACAAATGACACAAGTTTAGTGACAGCAATACAAAAATGGGAATTCTTCAAATTTACTGTTAGAAAATTTTCTATCTCCTTCAGTAAAAAATTACAAAAAGAGAGACAAATAGAAGAAACTAAACTAACCAAGGAACTAATCTTTTATTATCATAAATCTGACTGGAGTGAGGAAGACAAAATTAATATCAATAAGTTGCAATGTAAACTAGATGAATATTATCAAAATAAAGCTCGTGGAGCATACATACGGTCAAGAGCAAGGTGGCTGGAAGAGGGTGAGAAAAATACTTCATATTTTTTTAATTTGGAAAAACAAAGACAGATGAAAAATACAATTAACAGTCTCATAATTAACGGTGAGGAAGTTACAGAAACAAAACAAATATCCAGAGAAGTTCATGACTTTTACTGTAATCTGTTTACATCCTCATATTCAAAACAAGACTCAGAATCCTTTTTTATAAAAATTAAAAATGTTATCCCTAACATTGATGAAACATTTAGGTCCATTTGTGAAGAAGATTTTCAAATAGAAGAATTTGACTGTGTTATTAAAAAAGTAGCATCAGATAAGGCTCCTGGCTCAGATGGTATTACCGCAAATTTTTATAAATTCTTTTGGAAGGACATAAAAATATTGTTGTTTGAAGCAGTTATGGAATGTATTCATAAAAAAGAATTGATGACAACAATGAAACAAGGTGTCATCATATTGATACCCAAACCAGGAAAAGATAAAAGAAACTTGAATAATTTAAGACCCATCACACTTCTCAACACAGATTATAAAATATTTACTACAGTTCTTGCAGCTCGATTAAAAGAAGGTTTATCTGATATAATTAGCTCGACTCAGTCTGGTTTTCTCAAAGGTAGATCAATTAATAACAATATTCGTCTGGTTCTAGATTTAATTGAATATGCCCATTTAATTCCTGATGACGGTATGATCTTATTTCTGGATTTTCAGAAAGCCTTTGATTCGGTGGAACATCCTTTCATTTTTGAAACATTCAAACATTTTGGCTTTGGTGAGAAGTTTTTAAACATAATCAAAATGCTGCATACAGATGTTAACAGCTGTGTTTCCTTAGCAGAAGGAACAAGTCCCAGATTCACAATAAAAAGAGGGATTAGACAAGGATGCAGTGTTTCACCTCTCCTGTTTATCACCGTTACGGAGCTCTTGGCTATCTCTATAAGAAACTCCAGTCTTCTTGGTTTACAAATTATGAATCAAAATATTATCATAAGTCAGCTAGCAGACGATACGACTCTATTTCTAAAAAATAAAGATCAGATTCCACTGGCTATCCAAACAGTAGAAGCATTCTCTAAAGCATCAGGACTAAAGTTAAATTTGGAAAAATGTGAATTAATGAGTATTCATGATTGTTCTCAATCATCTTTTCACAACATACCGGTCAAACTGGAGGTTCGATACCTGGGCATTTGGGTCACAAAAACTGCAAGCAATTGTGTCAAACTGAATGTTGATAATAATATTACTAAATGCAAATTGATATTAAATAACTGGTTGCAGAGAGACTTAACTCTTTCTGGTAGGACACTATTAACCAAAATGGAGACTTTATCAAGGCTGGTTTACCCTGCATCCTCCATAGCCATACCTCCAAAAATTATTAAGGAAATTAATAAATTAAACTTTAACTTTATTTGGAGAAATAAACATCATTATATCAAAAAAGGAGATACAGTTAAAAATTATGAAGATGGTGGAATTAAAGCAATAGATTTTGAAATTATGAATGGCGTATTAAAACTTAAATGGCTTCAATCATTTCTGAAAAATGCTCATGAGGTTTGGTTTGCCGTCCCCACTTTGGTTTTTAGTAAAGTTGGAGGTATTGACTTCCTGTTGAGATGTGACTTTGACATTCCTAAATTACCTGTTAAATTATCTGCTTTTCACCAACAGGTGTTATTAAACTGGAAAATAGCTTACAAACATAATTTCAGTCCTCATAATGTTCCATTTTGGAACAACAGAGTTGTTCTACATAGAAGGAAGTCTGTGTTCATGGAAACATGGATGGAGAAGCAAATATGGTCACTCACTCATCTAATGGATGAAAAGGGAAATCTATATGAATATGAAGAATTCACAAAAAAATATAACCTAATCTGCACCAAAAAAGACTATGATAAAATAATAAAAAATATACCAATTGCATTTGTTCAGTTAATTAAAAATAATTATGAAACTAAACCAACAGTTAGTTTACCGAGCATCAATCTCAATGGACTAAATTTAACACACAATAAATGTAATAACAATTTCTTAAGACAACATTTAATAAAAACAATATATACTGGTCAGGTAAGAAGAAAGTTTCATGATTTCTATGATAAGAAGGAAAGAATAAAAATTATGACACAATATCTGGGTTTCCCTCTTCCACCTAAATATAAAGAATTACATTTCAAAACTCTAAATAATATTTATCCTTCTAATGAGTTTATCAAAAATAGATTTAAATTTGAATGTGATAATTGTTATATATGTAACGAACCTGACTTTATTTTATTTCTGTCATTCTGTGAACACATTATGGAAATCCCTTCACGATCTCCTGACCATCAAGTCCATGAACATAGACTCCTTCTCCGTTCAGAATATCTTATATGGATATGTATCTGAGAATAAAAAAGATGAATACTTTGTTAATAACATTATCATAATATTAAAATTCTATATACATAAATGCAGATATGGCAAGTCTAAACCATTATGGTCTGTATTCAAACAAGAACTCCAGTTGTTAAAACTTTCTTTAAACTGTGCTAAAAAACCACAAGCAAAAAAGCTCTTTGATCACCTCGCTCAGATTATATAGCCCTCTGACAAATTATTTTAAGTAATTATGTAGAATGTTAGATAAATAGTTATGTTATTGTTTATTTTACTTGGACTGTATTATTTGCAATCTTTCAAATAAGTCTATTGCCCAAATTTACGGTTATGATGGTCGATATGTTAATTTAAGAATGTTTACATTAGGAGGTATGTTAGTAGATATTTGTACATGTTTATATATACTGTATATCATTGTAATTTTGAGATTGTCATTTGTTATTTGTGTGCCTTTTGTTCTGTATGTTCTATGTCTATGATTTCCACCAGAAATCTTCTTCTTCTTCTTCTTCTTTTCTATCATGGCGGATCGCAAGCAACGTAAAGGTGCATACCGCCACCTACTGTACATGAGTGTGCAGCAACACTACCTTACATCAATTAAATTCTATTCTTTAAGCCTGTTCGTTGAAGAAAAATAAATAACGCCTTTCTTATTCTACAAATATCCAATATGTCTCCTTCACTTCCTAATATACCTTGAAGACTCCATTCTCGACCTGCCCTACTAACCATACTCCGCAATCCCTCCCTTTCTTGTTCATATGTTTCACAATACATCAACACATGTTCTACATCTTCTTTCACTCCACACCCTTCGCATTTATCATCATCCTTCCTCCCTATTAAATATAAAATATCATTGAAATAGGTATGACCTACCCTCAATCTGAGCATTATTATTTCGTCTCATCTGTTCTTCTCAGTAATATGTCTGTGAAGTACTGACTTTTGTACTTTGTATAATCTTCGTCCTTTCTCATAGTCATTCCAACTCGTTTGCCATTCTTCTATTTCTTTACTCTTAATAATTGATTTCCCTTCCCCTTTCCCTATAGGAATTGTAAGTGTTATTGCCCCCTCTAAAGCCCTTTTTGCCAGGCTATCTGCCTTTTCATTGCCTTTAACACCGACGTGTGCTGGTACCCAACAGAACCAAACATCAATGCCACCCCTGTGCAATCTAAGTAAACTGTGCTGAACTTCTAACACTAAATCCTTCCTGTTATTACCTTCTCCCTGAATACTTTCTATAACAGCTTTGGAATCTGTGCACACCACCACCCGGTCCGGTCGAACCTCCTCAACCCACTGTAAGCCTAGTATAACAGCCACCATTTCTGCTGTATAGACTGACAGTTGATCCGACAACCGTTTTGAAATGCAAATCTTAAACTCCGGTATATATAGTCCAATTCCCACATATCCTTTCAAATTCTTAGAACCATCCATCCATCCATCCATCCATTTTCGTCCGCTTATCCGGGGTCGGGTCGCGGGGGTAGCAGCCTAAGTAGGGAGGCCCAGACTTCCCTCTCCCCAGCCACATGGAGCAGCTCCTCTGGGGGAATCCCAAGGCGTTCCCAGGCCAGCCGAGAAACATAGTCCCTCCAGCGTGTCCTGGGTCTTCCTCTGGGTCTCCTCCCGGTGGGACATGCCCGGAACACCTCACCAGGGAGGCGTCCAGGAGGCATCCTAACCAGATGCCCGAGCCACCTCAACTGGCTCCTCTCGATGTGGAGAAGCAGCGGCTCTACTCCGAGTCCCTCCCGGATGACTGAGCTTCTCACCCTATCTCTAAGGGAGAGTCCAGACACCCTGCGGAGAAAACTCATTTCAGCCGCTTGTATCCGAGATCTCGTTCTTTCGGTCACAACCCAAAGCTCATGACCATAGATGAGGGTGGGAACGTAGATCGATCGGTAAATTGAGAGCTTTGCCTTTCGACTCAGCTCTCTCTTCACCACGACAGACCGGTACAGCGCCCGCTTCACTGCGGATGCTGCACCTATCCGCCTATCGATCTCACGCTCCAGTTTTCCCTCATTCGTGAACAAGACCCCGAGATACTTAAACTCCTCCACTTGGGGCAGGACCTCATCCCCGACCCGGAGAGGGCATGCTACCCTTTTCCGGCTCAAGACCATGGCCTCGGATTTGGAGGAACTGATCCTCATCCCGGCCGCATCACACTCGGCTGCAAACCGCTCCAGCGAAAGCTGTAGATCACGATCTGATGAAGCCAATAGGACCACATCATCTGCAAAAAACAGAGAAGCGATTCTAAGGCCACCAAAACGGATCCTCTCAACACCTTGGCTGCGCCTAGAAATTCTGTCCATAAAAGTTATGAACAGAATCGGTGACAAAGGGCAACCTTGGCGGAGTCCAACTCTCACTGGAAACGAGCCTGACTTACTGCCGGCAATGCGGACCAAGCTCTGACACCGGTCGTACAGGGACCTAACAGCCCATATCAATGGGCTTGGTACCATTCTTAGAACCATCTGAATAAATTTTAAGGTAATTAGAATAAGAGTTTGTTAAATATATGTCTGTCTCCACACCTAGTTCAGTTAAATTCCAATCATTTTTCAGTTTAAGTATGTTCATGTCAACATTCACCTCAGGAAATAGCCATGGAGGAATAACACTAAGGGGATTAAACTATGCCAGTTCCTTATCCGCCAATCCAAACTTTTTAGTCAAGTTGCCTATGATCCATCCAAAGCCATTACACTGAAACTTTGAATATTCCCAACAGTTTTGCAGAATTGTCAAAGTCATAGGTTCGTCCTTACTACTCTTAACTTTCATCCAATAGACTAGTGATAATTTCTTTCTTCTCACTTCCAGTGTAGTCTCTCCAGTCTCTATTAAAAGAGCATTAATAGGTGTCGTTGTCACAGCCCCTGTGCACACACGTAAAGCCCTACTCTGCAACGATCTATCTTTTGAAGAGTCGTTTTGGCTGCTGTTCCATATACAAAACTGCCATAATCCACTATTGACCTCATAAGAGCCCTATATATGTTCAATAAAGACTGTCTATCTGCACCCTAGTTATTTCCAGCCACCGCCTTTAGCAAATTTATAACTTTCTTACATTTTGTTTCCAGATGTTCTATATGTGTTTTCCATGTATAAGAACTATCCAACCATAGTCCTAGATATTTAAATTCAGTCACCCATTCCAACTGTTGTCCATATAATGTCAATGTTCCAATTTCTACATTTCTCTTATGTGTAACTACCATATAACACGATTTGCTTGTTGAAAATTTAAAGCCCCAGTCATATGACCATTGTTCTGCTTTACGAATTGCTTTATTAATCTTTCCTACCACATGTTTAATATTCCTACCCCTCATCCATATGACCCCATCATCTGCATATAACGCAGACTTTATACAATTATCATTGTCAGAAAAAATATCATTAATCATAATATTAAATAAAATCGGGCTAATTGCACTACCTTGAGGTATTCCATTTTCCACATTAAACTCACTCGAGTAATCAGACCCGACCTTCACTCTTAGTTTTCTATCCCGTAAGAAATTTGCTATCCAATTATACATCCTTCCACCAATCCCCATCAGCTTAAGTTTTATAAGTAAGCCTTCCTTCCATAACGAATCATATGCTTTTTCTATATCAAAAAATACCATAATCATTATTTCCTTCATTTTCAAAGCCTTCTCTATGTCATTACTGACTCTAGTCAGAGCATCCATTGTCGATCTCCCTTTCCTAAAGCCACACTGATAACCATTCAGTAGTCTTTCATTCTCAAGAACATAACCTAATCTATTGACCATAATTTTCTCCATGCATTTACTTAAATGTGAAGTCAGAGCAATTGGTCTATAATTATTTGGACTGGTAGGAACTTTCCCTGGTTTATTAAATGGTAGGATTGTTGCCGTTTTCCAGCTAAGTGGTATTAAACCTTCTTTCCATATTTTATTAAACAAATCAACCATCAAGGTCAATGATACTTCCGGAATCTGTCTAAACATAGCATAGCATAATTGATCCTCACCTGGAGCCGAATATCCTGTTCCGATCAACACTGTTTGAAGTTCTTTCAAGGTTATATTCATATCTAATGTTGAAGCAGTATTTCCACATTTTTCCCCGAGATTTGTATGCCCTTCAAGTTTTTGAGCCTTCTGCCGTCTATGCTCATCTGTAAGATGTTCTCCATTATGAACGGCAGCAAACGTCTCACCTAATAAATCTGCCTTATCTTTATTCAAAACTAATATTTCTTGACCTCTGACTAAGGTAGGCATTTTAACACCATTCCTTTTCCCAGACATCTTCCTAAACATTGACCAAACATTGTGTAATTTGACTTCCGAACCTATTGAGGAACAATATTCCCTCCATGTCTTCTTTTTTGTATCCTTAATAGTTTTACGAGCCACTGCCCTTTTCCGTTTATATTCAATAAGAGTTTCAGCCGTCAAATTTCTCCGTAACACTTTAAAAGCCCTATTACGTTCTTTAATCGCTCTAGTACATACATCAGTCCACCAAGGAACTACTTTTTTCTTACCTTTCAGTTCAAGTTTTGGGATGCTAGCATTTGCAGCAGTTAAAATATGTTCTGTTATCTGACTCGTACATTCTTCAATATCGCCTTTTAAGGTTACCATGTGACTGGTTTTCTCACAATTCATTTTAAATTTGTGCCAGTTAGCTTTGTTAAAGCACCAATGTGTTAACATCAAATCTTCTTGTCTGTTTATCTGGTTGTCAATTATCGTACTCACTGGGAAGTGATCACTCCCCAATGTAGATTCCCAGTTAACATCCCACTCACATGAACCAACAAGATTATCTGATACTAATGTGATATCAAGACATGAACCTGTACCTTTATGTATATTCATCCTTGTACGTTTTCCACGATTAATACACACCAGTGACCTTTCATCCATCATTTCTTCTACTATGTTACCATTATGATTTGTCATCCTGCTACCCCAAAGACTATTGTGGGCATTAAAATCTCCGCACCATAATTCCCGTCTATGTAGAGTCCCTGCTATTTCCTTAAACAGTCCACTATCTAGCTCTTCACATGGATTATAATAATTAACAATCTTAATATTTCCATATTTTCTCAAATTAAACATTTCTACATTAACACATTCCAATTCTTCAGCCAATGGGTTCCTCTTATAAGCCAGTCCATCTTTAATTAACGTGGCACACCCTCCTCCACTACCATTAATTCTATCCTGTCTTTCTATGCTATATCCAGGAATTTTAAAATCTAGCTGAGGTTTCAACCACGTTTCCTGAACACAGATTACATCTGGGATTATTTTAAAGTCAGAAACATACTTTTTAAATTCTTGTCCATTGGCTATTAGACTCCTTGCATTCCATTGGAGGATATGTAGAACCATCACAAAAACTTGGACCCTAACCCTGAGCACTTTCAGTCGTTTCAGAGGCACTCAAGATGGTGTGAATCTGATCTGCTTGTATGTCTTTCATATCCAAGAACCGTCCTGCTGCTGTTACAATTGCTTTTATTTTATCACTTTTCTTTTTCATTTGTACAGTAATATTAACAATGTGGCACATAAATGCTACAAAGTTTTCCTTTTTCACTACCATTGTGTTTTCATCTACTCTACATTTATGCAAACATGTATTGTGCATATTTAATGGTGGAACCGGTATCTGTCTCTGACAGTTCTGCCCTAGATTTGCATTCCAAGAGGTGTCACCTTGACCTGTTTCTCCCATCCCTCTCGGACTGACTTTCCGAACCCTTTTCAGTGCTTCAGCATATGAGACTTTTTCCGTTATTTTGATTCTTTGAACTATTCTAGCCTCCCTTTGTACTTTACATCCACCATATGCTGCACTATGGTCACCCCCACAATTACAACATTTGATCTAGCATCTTTATCACAATTCCCAAATGCATGAGGACCACCACATCTTGCACACCTAATTTTTCCTTTACAGTCTTTTGCAACATGTCCCATCCTTTGGCACTTAAAACATCTCAGGGGTCTAGGGATGTATTCTCTAACTCTGTAGTTCATGTATCCCAACTGGATGTTATGTGGCATAACATTCTCGAAATGCAGGATCACTGCCATAGTGTCTTTAAGTTCCCCATCCCTTTTACTTTTAATCCTGGTGGCCTCTGTTATCTTCCCACCTGTGAGTTCTGTTTTCACATCCTCCATCGTCACTTCAAATGGGACACCCAAAATTACTCCTCTCAACCTTGCTAAATAGCCTGGAATATACATTTTAACACTTTCCCCCATCAGGGTGTTCATGTTGAGTATTTTCTGTTGTTGTGTCTCACTAACAGCCTGTATTAGCACTCTTCTGTTGTTCATGATTCTAGCCGTTTTGATTTTCCCTATTTCTCCCTCTATTGCTTTGGTCAGCTTAATCGGATGTATAGATCCTCCCTCTTGCTTAAACTCCACCATGACTTTGTAATCCACTTCTATGTTGAAGCCTTCCTGTTCACGTAAATTCGCCCGTTCATTTGTTTTCGTCCTTTTGCTTATGTCCGCCCTAGCCCCACTGTCATCCGACCAACTTCTTTCCCTGCCTTGTCTCTTCCTAAGAGCTCTTTTCATCTTAGATGATCTTGACGTCGACCATTGCATGTCGTCTCCACTATGACCCCCTGACGTCGAAGGCATGTTGCTACATTCAATGTACAGCTTATGCGATCCACCAAAAATACAATCCTACCGCCGACGTTTGTTTGCTGCGTACATTCCTCCAACCCACCAGAAATGCTTCGGTCCAGAGACATGCTTTGATCTCGTGTTGTGTCATGTCACGCCACGCCGAGTCATGATGTCACATGACTCTACTCTTTGTGACGTAGGCGGTCCTTTGATCTTTTGATCACCCGACGGTATAAATACAAGTTAAAAATTCAGTTGCTTTCATAGTTGCAGACCTCACTGCACACTTCAGGAAGTCCTGTTCTTTTCAAGTTTTGGGAAGTTATTTCCAAGAAACAGATTTCAGCACTTCAAAGTATAAATTAACAAAATTAGGCAAAATGTTTGTGGTGTTATGCCTTGCTTCATACTTTCTCACCCCGCGAGACCCTACAGCGGAAGATGATGGGGCCTTTGAGGACACATCTCCCGACAGGACTGCTAGTGAAACTTCACCTTCTCTCCAAATTGACTCAGAGCACTTCAAAACTATTGGAATTTCCAAAAACATTCAGCAGGTCAATCTGCCACAGGACACTGAGTGTCCGAACGCTTACAAATCCAATCTAAACAGAGCGTTCCCGGTATTCTACAATGTTCCTGACTGTTCTCTGACCCAGAATAGAGGGGAAAGACTAGAATTTTTTTTAAATAGTACTTCAATTAACAACAGCTCTGAAGAAGCAGAAAGTCAAGCTGAAACACCAGAAGCACACACAGTCTCTGAGGACACAAACCAGAAAACAGCTTTACATTCGGACGCAGAGTCTGTGATTGAAGACACTCCTTCTGTCCTCGTGGGACCAGAGAGATCTCCTTCTGTCCTCGTGGGACCAGAGAGATCTCCTTCTGTCCTCGTGGGACCAGAGAGATCTCCTTCTGTCCTCGTGGGACCAGAGAGATCTCCTTCTGTCCTCGTGGGACCAGAGAGATCTCCTGTCCTCGTGGGACCAGAGAGATCTCCTTCTGTCCTCGTGGCACCAGAGAGATCTCCTTCTGTCCTTGTGGGACCAGAGACATCACCTACGGTCCTCGTGGGACCAGAGACATCTCCTTCTGTCCTCGTGTGACCAGAGAGATCTCCTTCTGTCCTCGTGGCACCAGAGAGATCTCCTTCTGTCCTCGTGGGTCCAGAGACATCTCCTTCTGTCCTCGTGGGACCAGAGACATTTCCTTCTGTCCTCGTGGGACCAGAGAGATCTCCTTCTGTCCTCGTGGGACCAGAGACATCTCCTCTTGACCTGCAGTCTTTAAGGCTCAAGTATCATGGTCACCCTTTGGCTGTATTTTTAATCCGGCCCAGAATTGAAACCTTCACTTCTGTTCCTGAACCACCTGTCCGTCCACGTGCCATATCAAGAAACATCTTATCAAGTATATTATTAGTTTGCCGACTGATAATGGTATTCTACGTTGTACTTGTTGTCATTTGTTTAGGCATGGAAAATTGGAGAGTTTTACTGATTTTTTTACGTATCTTTGCTCACATCTTCCATTTTCTCTACCACCAAGCACAAGCACGATGAGACAGATTTTGGTTTGATCAGCATCAAGGCCTAGCATGAGACAGAGTCTTGTGTTGGGGCCTTTCTGCATGGACCCCACATGTTCTTTCTGCGCACCATGGGTTTTTTCCGGGTAATCCAGTTTCATCCCATTAAAATAAAAAAAAATCATGAGTGAGAACAGAAGACGCAGAGGACTGTGTGAGATGGAGGAGGATGACTTAATGTGGCAAACTCTGAAGATGGAAAAGTCAAAAGAAGAAGAAGATCTTGTCTTTAATATGGTTTGGTCAGCACCAAGGCCCAGCATGAGATAGAGTCTTGTGTTGAGGCCTTTCTGCATGAACCTCACCTGTTCTTGTGGACCATGGGTTTTCTCCGGGTACTCCGGTTTCCGCCCATTAAAAAACAAAACAAAAAATCATGTAAATCATTTGTGAGGACAGAAGACGCAGAGGACAGTGTGAGATGGAGGAGGATGACTTAAAGCTGGGGTATGTAAGATTGTAATGTAGTCTGTAACTTTTCAAACAATATATTTTTAACATATTTCTTCACTCTGTCACTATCTACTGACAAACTGATGATAGACCAAGTAATCTCTGAAAAAAACTATAGTCCCCTTGCTTCTCTATCAGCATTTATAAAAACACTGAAAACACAGAGTGACCAGGACAATGACCAGCCAATCAAAACAGAGTTGTTTGTCACGCCCCAACCCACGCCCCCACCTGTCACTCACAGCCTCAGCGCCGCGGCTCGTTCTCATTCAAAGGATTGCAAAGCGATGCAGGACTGTTTTTTATGTGACATAAATGTATTAAATATCCCTTCTTCATCCCAGAGCTGGACTTTTATTTAGTTTTTTTGCAAAAAGTCAAGTGATCGCTTCATCCTCCACTCACAGGAATGAGGAAATGGATTTGTCACGACTCACGAGCGAATTAAATCATGTCCAAACGTTGCTTCGTGAACCTCTGCTGATTTCTGCTGGATTTTGTGATGTTGGACAAGTGCTCTATGGTTTTATTATATTTTTAAAAGGTTTTTATAACATATAATCACAGAATATTGAAGCGCTCCTCCGAGCCCACACACAGCAGGGGGCGGAGTTGCAGAACCCAAGTTCACCAGAGAACGGACAGTCTCCCTCCCTCTGAGTCATATATGGCTCTGAGGGAGGGAGCAGAATGATTTCACCTGCTGGAAATTTTTCTAAGTGCCAGGGCTTTCCAGAAATCGCAGATCCCAGCTTTAATGTGGCAACCTCTGAAGATGGAAAAGTCAAGAGAAGAAGAAGATCTTGTCTTTAATATGGTTTGGTCAGCACCAAGGCCCAGCATGAGATAGAGTCTTGTGTTGAGGCCTTTCTGCATGGACCTCAGCTGTTCTTGTGGACCATGGGTTTTCTCCGGGTACTCCAGTTTCCGCCCATTAAAAAACAAAATAAAAAACAACAACATGTAAATCATTTGTGAGGACAGAAGACGCAGAGGACAGTGTGAGATGGAGGAGGATGACTTAATGTGGCAACCTCTGAAGATGGAAAAGTCAAGAGAAGAAGAAGATCTTGTCTTTAATATGGTTTGGTCAGCACTAAGTGTCACGATCCGTTTGGTTTGAACCCAAAAAGCAGGCAGGATGAGTGAAGCAGGAGATTTGTTAAAAATAAAACTTTTTTTATTTTCAAACAACACAAATCAAAAAGCTGACGTGGCAGCAAAAACTAACAAACTAATCAGACAGGCAAACAGGATGGGTACAGAAGGACCGTGTTGTCTGTTATAACAGAGCTACCAAAAAACAATGACTGGACAACTGCAGTTGGATGGCAGGAGCTTAAATGCTGAGCTGAACAGGTGGAAGGAATGAAACTGATTGCTAGGCTGAGGCAGAAGGAGTGTGGTGAACAGTTGACTGACAGGGGTGGCTGTGAGAAATGACAGACGGCTGAAAAGCAAAACAGTAGGAAAAACAAACAATGACATGAGGAGCAGAAGAGTTGAATCAGGACTGAAGAAGCAGACTGGAGGAGGAAGAGAAAAGAAATGACAGACAAAGTATAACACAACAAGAAACAAATCACAAAGAACAGAACAGAAATCAGAAGGGCAGAATAACAAAGAACAGGAAGATTAAGCAGGGAGGCATGTACAGATGAACTGATTAAGCAGGGAAGGCAGGAGCAGAGGAAGGGTGACAGGCATTACTGGGATGAAGGGATGAATGGTAAAACTACAGGACTGGGGATGAATGGTGGGGATGAAGGGTAACACTAGGACTGGGGACAGAAGGGGCAAAAATATGACAAAGGACTGGGGATGAATGGTGGGGATGAAGGGTAACACTACAGGACTGGGGACAGAAGGGGCAAAAATAAGACAGAGGGAAGTAAGTGTGAGGTTGTAGGAGGTGGTGAAGAGACGACACAGGAGACATGCTGCAGAACTTCACTTTTAATCAACTCCTACTAAACTGGCGGGAAGCACCCAACACCGCCTTATATATCCAATACAGCATCCGGTCCTCTGGACCTTTCACAATAAAACATCCTGTAATGCCTTCGGTCCACTGGGTGTGAGTAGAGCCCCCTAGTGGTCCACCACACACGCCCCCCCAGAACACCCAGTAAGGTCCATCACTAGTCCCGCATTTTAGGTTTGATCAAACGACCAGAACGGCTGAACCTGGGCCCTGCAGAACCAGTCTGATGAAGTGGAGGGCTACGAGGAGGGTCTGCAGAAGATTCGGGCTCCAATGGACGTTGAGAGTTTCCGGAAGAAGGACCGCCGTCCGTTAACAATGTGGATGGAGGTCTGCCCCTGCGAGGAGCTTGGGCCGTAACAACCTGATCATCTGACATAACATGAGCTGGTTTAAGCCTATCAATACAGACAGTCTCAGTACGACCCCCTAAATCCAAAAGGAAATGTTTCGGACCTGGTTGAAGAACTCGAAACGGTCCATCATACAAAGGCTGTAGTGGTGTCCTGTGTGCATTGTGTTTGACAAAAACAAATTTAGAGGACTCCAGACTCTTAGGGACAAATGACTGCGGTAAACAATGGTGTACCGGACCGGGGACACGAAAAGGGGCCTCCTGAGGTGAAAGATGGAGCAACGGTGGAGCGAACTGTGGTGAGGGTACCTCAGGTAAAAACTCACCGGGGACGCGCACAGGCTGACCGAAAACCAGTTCAGCCGGGGAAGAGCTCAGGTCCTCTTTGGTTGCGGTACGCAACCCCAACAAAACCCAGGGAAGACGGTCAATCCAGTTGTCACCGGTCAATGCAGCACGAAGTGCAGCTTTCAATGACCTGTGAAACCGTTCACACAAACCATTAGCTTGGGGGTTGTAAGCGGTGGTCCTGTGAACGTTAGTCCCCAGACCCTTGGCCATGGTAGACCAAAGCTCAGAAACAAACTGCGGGCCCCTGTCCGATGTAATGTCTGAAGGGGGGCCGAAACGTGCAACCCAGGTAGACAAAAAAGCCCGGGCCACCACTGCAGATGTTGTGGACGTCAGAGGAACCACCTCTGGCCACCTGGTGGTCCGGTCTATCATAGTCAGCAGATGAGTAAAACCCTGTGATGGAGGCAGAGGGCCTACTAGGTCTACGTGCACATGATCAAACCGCCGACTTGGGATGGAGAAAGGTTCCAAAGGTGCTTTGGTGTGCCTGTTAACCTTAGCACGCTGGCATGGAACACACGCTGCTGCCCACTCCTTAACTGCTTTACGCAGACCGGGCCAAACAAACTTTGAGCTGACCAGTTTCACAGAGGCTCTAACACCTGGGTGAGAAAGGGAATGTAAGGAGTCAAAAACGCGGCGTCGCCATGAAACTGGAACCAGGGGGCGGGGCCTGCCTGTAGATACGTCACAGAGCAGGAGAGGACCTCCGTCATTCACCTGCCTTTCCTCCAACTCGAGGCCTGTGGGGCCGGACTGGAGCTCGAGTATTTCTGCGTCGCTACGTTGGTCCGCAGCCATAGCAGAAAAATCGATGCCAACGTACACGGGAGAGATCAGCACCCGGGAGAGACAGTCGGCCACCACGTTGGATTTTCCAGCCACATGCTGAATGTCTGTAGTAAATTCAGACACCGCTGCGAGGTGGCGTTGCTGGCGAGCAGACCAGGGGTCAGAAATTTTTGACATAGCAAACACCAGGGGTTTGTGGTCAACGTATGCAGTGAACTGGCGGCCTTCCAGGAAAAACCTGAAATGGCGTGTAGCCAGGTAAAGCGCCAGCAACTCTCTGTCAAAAACACTGTATTTCAGCTCATTGTCCCGCAGCGTACGGCTGAAAAATGCAAGCGGCTGCCAAACCCCGGAAACCTGCTGTTCTAACACAGCCCCCACCGCAACATCAGATGCGTCGGTTGTTAAAGCTATTTGCGCCGCTGGGGATGGATGGGCCAAAAGGGCAGCAGTGGCCAGTGCAGCTTTAGCATCACCAAATGCCTGTAGGCGTTCTGGTGTCCAGTCAACACTGTCGTTGGGCTTTTTCTTTTTCAGCGCTCCATAGAGCGGACGCAGCAGTTGTGCTGCCCTGGGGAGGAAACGGTTATAGAAGTTAACCATTCCCAAAAACTCTTGTAGCGCTTTAACAGACTGGGGCTGTGGGAAATCTGACACCGCCTGCACTTTGTTTGGTAACGGGACGGCGCCACTTGCGGAAATGCGGTGGCCCAAAAAGTCAATGACTGGCAGCCCAAACTGGCATTTCGCTGTGTTTACAATCAGGCCATGTGC
>JBBPBX010078972.1:0-16498 GCA_038048925.1 Garcialebias charrua
CTTCGCCGGACACCCGCTGGACACCATCAAAGTAATAATGTCTGCTTGTCTGGATTCATCGTAGCTTAAATACAAGGAGACAATCAGCAAACTGCCTCCGGCTGAGACAACGAGGAAGCAGAACATTTATTTATTTTATTCAAATTTATTCATTTTAAAATACAACACAAAACTATACAACAAAGTAATTTTATACAACACATAAATAAAATGAAGGGTAGCAGTAAGAAGAAAAAAGATATATTTTATCTGCCCCCTCTTACAATCAATCAAATCAAACAACAATCATACAAAAAAAGAACAACCATAATTATCGAACTACAAAGCAACATACATAAACAGTATTTCATTTATATTTTTGCAATAGTCCAGTTTTGATCATTTTCCTAAATGTAATCATTGTTTTTGCATTTTTTTACTTCATTGTCCAAACCATTCCACAATCCAATTCCTTGAATTGAGGTTGACCGACACTTCAAACTGGTTCTATATTTTGGTTTAACAAATATTTCTATTCCCTTAAGATTATAAGAGCTT
Organism: Garcialebias charrua; assembly: GCA_038048925.1. NCBI lineage: Eukaryota > Metazoa > Chordata > Actinopteri > Cyprinodontiformes > Rivulidae > Garcialebias > Garcialebias charrua. The sequence continues at coordinate 538 of JBBPBX010078972.1, forward strand.
CGCCGTTTAACAAAACACATTTGGATATTTACAGGCAGTTCATTTTTACGAGCTCTATACATAACTAATAAAATATTATAATCCACTATGTCATGGAACTTCAATAATTTCAGTTGTTAAAATAATGTGTTAGATGGGTGACAATAATGTTTTCCAGTGATTATTCTTACAGCTCTTTTTTTTAATATAACTTGAGTCATCTCTCATTTCTTTACATGTTTCTTCCGAGAGGCCAGAGTCTCTTGTAAGTCATTTACTACCGGTGTTAAGGGTTTCTTAAATTTTAATTTTGACTTTAGCTGCTAATTTATTATTTTGAAAACTGGCTCAAGCCACGTCTTAATTGTTACCACTAGATCTTTGTTACCAGCCTGTCACAAAGACACGTTCGTCCAGTTGTTTTACCAGATCTAAAAATAAAATGAAAACAAAGATAACAGTTTGACACGTGGACTGGACAGAAAATGGAGAAACAAACCCCGGAAAGCCTGAAGAACTGTTGGTTGAAAAGATTATAAGAAAGTTGGTCTGCTTTGAAGCAATGGTTGAAGGAATCAGGGAGATCAAAATGTCCTAATGGTCTTTGTTTTGTGTGTGCATTAGTGTTTTATCCCTGCAAAGTGTCGACTCATACATAAGCTGCTTGCAGACTTTTGACCCACATTCAGACTCACATGAGTCATCCCTGCTGCTCAGGTACAGACCTCATCTGAAGGCCCCTCCACTGCACGACCACAGAGATTAAGTCAAGACCACTAGACTGAGACGTTCACCAGGTTAATATATTAACCAGTATCAGCTAGTTGACCATGTGCTGGTGTTTGAGAACAAATATTACGAAACAAGTTCTTAGAAATATGAATGCAGCATGTTAGGGGACTCAAGTTTCTTCAATTAGAGCTTGTAAGCCTGTCTGATTAACACACACCTCAGGGTTGTAACTGCAATATCAAGCTAAAAGAACAATAATATACACATTTACTAGGTAGATTATGCAATAATACAGACATATCTGTATTTTAGATGCTACAAGCTTTTTATGATCACTTGCAGGTTGCTATATATTTTATTTTTTTGTTCTTGAACCAATTGACAATCATTTTCATTTAGGTGAGAACTTATTTATATATAATTCTATATATATATTGAATCTCTTTATCCACTTGTATTTCTTCTCAGAATAATTTTCTGGATTAAGTTTTTATTTTTTACGGAGTCAAACATCAAAGTTTTTTTAAGACCAAAAATTGTAAAAACTTGTTTTCCAGAAGATGAAAATAGAAAATGCTTTGGGGTGGGGGAGTTTGATTTTGAGTACACCCAAGTATTATAATAAAACCTGCAACTTCAGTAGAAATTTTAGTTAATTGAGATTTAGTTCTTAACGTTGAGAAAGTTTATCAGTCTCTGATTTTCGAAAAGAAAACTTACAACAGATTATGGTGAAAAATGGTTTGATTGTCCCTAGGTGTGAGTGAGAGAGTGAATGGTTGTTTGTCTCGTTTGTCTCGGTGTGTCCCTGTGAGACCCGTCCAGGGTGTACCCCGCCCCTCGCACAGTGATTGCTGGACAGGGGCACCGGCGACCCCCGTGACCCAAAAATGGAAGAAGCGGTAAAAGATAATGGATGGACGGATGGAAATGAGGGGATTTTGATATGACCAAATCTGAGTTAGCTCGATGGTGTTAATGACACCTGGTTTACAGTCTTACACAAGCTGGTTGAGATTTGAACTAAAGAATAAAACATTTTAAGGTTTATTATCAATAAATAGTACTCAGTTTTGCATAAATAACTTTTTTTTGGGGCTCATTTGTGCTTAAAATGAAACCTGCTGATTATTCTTTCTTCTCAGGTGCGTTTACAGACTCAATCCAAACCCAAACCTGGAGAGAGACTCTTGTATGCTGGAACCATTGATTGTTTTAAAAAGACTTTAGCCAAAGAGGTGAGAATGCAAACGATCTGTTTCTTACTTAAATACTTTATTTTTATAAATACTGATGATTTCTCGTGCTGTCTCAGGGTGTGAAAGGACTCTACAAGGGAATGCTAGCTCCAATAATCGGAGTCACGCCCATGTTCGCTGTTTGTTTCTTTGGATTCGGACTGGGCAAGAAGCTCCAGCAGAAATCGCCTGACGATATCCTTACGTAGGTGATTGATTTGTTACAAGTGATCGTGTTGTTCTGTTGTCTCGGACGCTCTGGGGGTGAAGGTTTGTCTTTGCGTCAGCGTCTCCTGGTCTCCTGCAGGTATCCACAGCTGTTTGCTGCAGGGATGTTGTCGGGTGTTTTCACCACAGCCATCATGGCTCCAGGAGAGCGCATCAAATGTCTGCTACAGGTCAGAGGTTATTGAATGTGTGTACATGAGCAAGATGTCATCACAAATATCTAATACTGTAGTTCATAAATCAGACTTACCGTATTTTCCGGCATATAAGTCACACCTTTTGCCTAATTTTCATGTCCTGCGACTTATAGGGCGAAGCGACATATTTATGGATTTTCCCCCATATTTTTAGACCAATTTTTGGCTGAGATATGACCGTTTTTCATTTCGGCAAAAAAAAATGGTGCAGTACCACTTTCGGCCGCTAGGGTACACCGACCTTTCCCAGATCATGTGTCCGAAGGAAGCCTCCTCTTGTCGGACTCGCTCCGTCGCAGCCCGGCCTCCTGCTCTCTGGAGGTCTGAACTATTGTTAGCTCAGTATTTTACTGTTAGCAATGCAAAATAGCTCAAGAACCACCGGACAGATTTTGATGAAACTTACAGAAAGTAATCACTGGATGGACATTTACAACCTGAGTTGTTTGAGCTAAAATTCGATTTATTTATAGTTTATTTTCGCAGCGCGCGCGACCGCTTGGAAGACGTCAAAGCAAAACAATTTAAATCCAGCCGATTTGAACATTACGTTAATTTTTAAAGGAAAAGTTAAGCTCAGAAACACTTTTGCTATAATGTCAGCTAACAAATATATTTTTTAGGGGTTTATCTTGCTAAATTTTAAAGAGATGCTTGTCTGTTGCAGCGCGTGCTTGTTTTGTTGAGACGCCGTAGCGAAACAAATGTTTAAATCCAGTTCATTTCACAATTACGTTCATTTATTAAGGAAAAGTTCAGCTAAGACACATCTTCGCTATAATTTTCAGCAAACAAATAATTGTTTTTAAGTGTTAATCTTGTTAAAGTCCTACCGTGCATGCTCCTGTGGCCGCCATTTGGCTGTCGATCCATTTTGGGCAAAACACCGGGGCCCACATTTCCGGGTTGTCAGCGGTGACGCGTAACGTCAGCGGTGACGTAGGTGCGACTTATAGGGCGAAGCGACATATTTATGGATTTTTCCAATTTATTGGACATAATTGGACAATGCGACTTATAGGGCAGAAAATACGGTATGTTAAGTGGCTTTCATTTGGAATAAATGTTTGATGTGTTTAAATTTTTGTGTTTTAGATTCAGGCATCAACGGGAGAGGTGAAGTATGCAGGCCCCATGGACTGCGTCAAACAGCTGTACAGACAAACTGGAATCAGAGGGGTCTACAAAGGCACAGCGCTCACCCTCATGAGAGGTACACCTTTACTCTTATAGTGGTTGATTTTATTTATTTATTCGCCGACCGACCTGATTATTTTGAGCTGGACAGTTACTAAGTCCAGAAAACGACAAGAACACCAAGTTTTTCTGGGGAGTTTTGGCGTGGCTGCAGACATCACCCCTGGGCGTGTCAGCATCTGTGGGTGCGGTCCTAAAACGTATCTTTGCTTATCTGCAAACACAGGCTAAACCCGCTCTGTTCAACAATGAACAAAGTAAACCTGGAGTTTGTACTACGATATCATTTCCTTGTGTAGTCGGCCATGTTGAGCTGAAAAGCAGGATCCAGGAACGCAGCAGGATGTCTTTAAGCACAGCTCGATCTTCATGGCTGAACTCATCTTTTATGCAAAGTGTATGTTGGGGATGACTCTCAGCTACTACCACACCACATTTTAGCTCCATCTGTAAAACTGACCGAGTTAAAGTCAATTGTGTGTTTGTTAATGGCGATTAGGCATGGCAGCCATCTTGAATCATGCTTTTGTTAGCAAACGGACACACGGGCAAAAAGATTAATTAAGGCCCATCACTGAAAGGCAGACAATATTTAAAATGATAGAGTACGATCTAAGATTGAGTAGACAAAACTTATTACGGTAGATTTGACTCGAGGGAAAGGTAGAACATATTTCATAAGATCCTGATGCTGTTTTGGTTCTGAATTATTTTTATACTGTTCAGTAGATACATGTATTTTCTTTAGTCTTTTTAGATCAACTTTAATATACCGTAGTTAGTCTTTATTAATTTTAACTTCTTATATTTACAAAGCACAATCAGCTTTTGTGAATCCAGAATCTTGTTTTCAGTGACGTCATTTTTCAGGTCTAACCCAAACCGGTGTCGTCTCACTACGTCTTCAATATAGTTTACGAGACTCCCGCTTCCATAACGAGACGTAAAACACTCTTATGGTTCTAACATCAGCGTTGATGGTAAATGGACTGTGCATATACAGCACATTTTTATCTTATCAGGATACTCAAAGCACTTTACACTACAATCTGTGCCTCGTTTACCTCCAACACACCTTCATACAGCATTCTACCATGTCTCTACAAAGCTAATCTGATTCTGTAGAGACTAATCAGTGCTTTAAATCACATTCATACACGATTGGGATACATCAGAGACAATGAGGGGTTCAGTGTCTTGCTGCAGACGTGGGTCGTCTCACAGGAGGCGGAATGACCCACAAAGTGCACTTCACTGCCGACCTTTGGATCGCTTATCTTTATTTGAGGTTTAAAAGACGGTAGACTTCCACCTGGTTGATCAGCTATTGTTCTGATTGTTGAGTTACTTTAGAGTTTTAGAGCAACTCTTATCCCAAAGATTTCAAAAAGCTCCTTCCGTGCATGAGTTTTAAACTACGAATATTTTACCAACATTTTGCAAATTTTCCTAACAAACGGGGTTGACTCAGTTGGTTTTACGTTGCACGACCTAAAGTTTAAATGAATAGCTATAAAGACGGCTGAGTTGAAACCAGCTTTGGTGTTAACCGTCAATTAGCTGTGGTAGCCATCTTGACTATATGGCTCCTCAACGTGGATCAGTTCTAGATTTATATCCACTGATTATCTTTTCATATAATTTCACACGAATGTGTTCAGTTTCAACAGATATTTTGCTAACAGACACATGTAAGACTAGTTGTCTAGCTGTTGTCTTTCAGTAGCTTGTTGTAAAAATCGCACATTAACATAAATACTAATGATTTATTTTAAAAACATACTTTTATTGTTGATGCTTATTGGCTCTTTTCTCGTTTGTTCCAGATGTTCCAGCCAGTGGGATGTATTTCATGTCTTATGAGTGGTTGAAGAACGTCCTCACACCAGCAGGAAAGAGGTCAGTAGTGACTCTTTACTCCTTTTCGTTTATGTAGAACAAAAAAAAAAAGACCCGGCGTTCAGTGAAGGAATGTCTTTCACGCCGGAGGTTTAAACGTGGATCATCTAATAAGAGAGGACAGACGCTGATTACCAGTAATGGTGGCAGCCATTTTGATTTGGAATGACTCCACATGTTAACCAGTTGTTGATGTGCATCACATCCAGTCATTACTTTCTGGAAGTTTTACCAACATTTGTGCTGTGGTTCCTGAGATGTTTTGCTAATATAATATGACAAAACAGAGACATGGACAAAACCATAACGTCCTTTTCTCCTTTGGCGATGGGACTTTAAATTAAAAAACCTCCTCTGAGCAGCTGATGTGTCGTCTTCTTCCTGCAGCCACAACGAGCTCAGTATTCCCAGTGTGCTGTTGGCTGGAGGAATCGCCGGGATCTGTAACTGGGCTGTCGCAATTCCACCAGATGTGCTCAAGTCTCGCTTCCAAACAGGTTTGCCTGAACAATAATGCTCCGTTTAGATTTGTCTTTTCTATGAGATTAGGACCAGTTTCTGTTTTTTTTTGTGCTTCTGGTGTTTTTTCTGTCACCTGTGTGAAATAGTGGGTCGGCTGCAGCTGGATTTAGTTTCAGGAATTGGAGGTCAGCTGCTCGAAGGACCTGAAGTTCAGGGTTTCTTTCTGTTCAGTAGATATCATTTTCAGTTCCTGAAGGACCCTCTTGCTCCATATGCATCCACCCGGTCTCTACGATCACAGAACAGTATCTCCTTCACCTTCCACGAACTAAATTAAGGACCATGGGAGACCGGGCATTCTGTGTGCCTGCTCCCCCCTCCCCGCTTCTGGAACTCCCTCCCTGATTATCTGAGAGCTCCGCAATCACTGGTTGACTTTAAAAAAGGCTTAAAGACCTTTCTTTTTAAAGGGGACCTCAGATGAGTTTTTTTAATTTTTATGGTATGTTTGTGTGCTATCCAGACCCTGTTCATTCAATTTAATACACAAAATAATTCTTAGATAATAAATTATACCCTTTTTAATTCTGCCATTTCTAACTTCCGGTCTGAACGTTCTGTTTATGATAATGAGCTCGGAAGGACACGCCCGTCAAAACTCTGTTTGCATTAACTCCGCCCTCTGTAACATGCTCCTCAAAAGCCAGCAGCTCCCGGCAGCACCCGACTGCAGGAGCAGAGACCACTGCCAGATACTGGCTGTTACAGAGTGATCGCTAATACACTAAAAATGGAACTGAAACGTAAAAATAACAATTATAAAGTATTATTATGTAGATGTATATATCTACTAGTCTCACCCCGATCTCTCTGAAACAAAAGGCTTAAAAAATTATTATTTTTAAAAACATGCCGTGGCCGGGACGCGAACCCCAGTCCTTCGGGTGACATACCAATTCTTTAAAGGGGACCACACATGCAAAATTCACTTTTTAATGTTTTTTTACTAAACTTTGGGTATTTACTTCATAAAAAAACAGTCCTTGTGCCAAAAAAATGCACCCAGTGGTTTATTTACTCTAAGTAGATTTATTTATTTTTGATAAATACACCAGGATTCACACTTCCTGCATTTATTGACGTCACAAGCCGCCAGCCAATCAGATCAAACCTGAGTCCAGCCCCTCACCTAGCAACCCCTGGTTAGGCTCAACCCACTTCTGTATTAAACACATGACTGTTGTTTTTCATGATTTCATCTCATCTTTTGTTTATATGTTCTTAATTTCATGTGTACAGCACTTTGTTGCAGCTGTGTTTTTTTAAATGGCTTTATAAATAAAGTATAATTGTTATTTTTATGTTTTAGTTCAATTTTTAGTGTATTTGCGATCGCTGCCAACGCGCAGCCGGCAAAAATTAAACGAGCGGACCACAGGCGGAAGGACCGGGTTCGACGGGACCCTCTTCCGGCGCGATGGAGCGGAGCTTCAACTGTACAGCCTTGCAGCAGCCTCGCAGCAGGCTCGCAGCAAGAGGACCTTCTCCTTACAGATTAATTTACGGGAGACACTTGGTGAACTTTGTGTTGTCTTCACTGGAACAGCGATAACTCCCAAAATCTCATCGCGTGCAACGAGCGGAGCTGGCGAAAACCGGAAGAGGAACAAGCTAACATTAGCTTCGGATTCGGGTGGTCTAATGCTAAAAGGAGCAGCAAACTGCGGCGCGCTCAGACGGGTTTCGGTAAGTTATCTTAAGCTAACACTAACAGTAAGTCAAATGAGTAATAAAAAAAGAGCTAATTTTAAAACAACAACACATTACAGATACTGGCTGTTACAGAGGGCGTGAACAGATCGTTGAAGGGCGTGGACTTCAAGAAACCGGTCGTTCAAAACGAAAGTTAAAAATGGCAGAATTAAAAAGGGTATAATTGATTATCTAATAATTATTTTGTGCATTAAATTGAAGGAATAGGGTCTGGATATCCCACAGAAATACCATAAAAATTTAAAAAATACATCTGAGGTCCCCTTTAACCACAAGGCCAAACCAGCAGTTGAGCAAAAGTAGTCCTCCATCGTATAAGAATGATTACAGTTTGCTTACATTTTGATGAAGTGAAAAGTATCCTCCTTCGGCAAACAGCCCACGTACCTCCGCTCGTTGCATGCTGCGCTTCGAACCGCGGCTGCACATCCAATCCAGACACACAATCCAAGTTCACAGAGTGTCTCTGACCGGACCCACGGACCTCAGAAGCCAGCAGCTCCCAACAGCTCCTGGCCGCAGATGGTCGCCGGCGGTCTGCTCGTTTACAACAATTATAAAGTATTATTATGTCGATGTATATATCTAGTCTCACCCCGATTTCTCCGAAACAAAAGGCTAAAAAAAAGGGGGGGGGGGGAGATGCAATGGACAGGATGCGATCTCTGGTCTCCCGATTGCCGCTCCAGTGCTCTAACCACTCAACCAAACTGGCAGTTGTGCAAAAACAGTCCTTCATCATATAAGAAGTGTGTGTGTGCACAGTTTCAACGAGACAGAGTTCAAACAAGGTAATAAAACATTCTGGTTTTACTCAAGATGTGCTGCTGGCTGGAGCAGGGCTGAGCCCATAGCCCCCCCGGGGGCTAAATAAATGAATAAATAAATAAATGACCGCCAGGTCAGTTCCTAAACTGCTCGGCAACCGTGACGTCTTTTATACTGAAGTGGGTTGAGCCTAACCAGGTGAGGGGCTGGACTCAGGTTTGAGGTGGGTTGTTCTGTGGGTTGTGGCTGCGGTTTGTGACGTCACAAACCGCAGGAAGTGCAAACGGACCATTTCTATCAAAGATAAATAAATATACTTATAGTAAAACAACCACTGGGTGCATTTTTTTGGCCTTAGGACTGTTTTTTTTATGAAGTAAATACCCAAAGTTGAGTAAAAAAACATTAAAAAGTGAATTTTGAATATGTGGTCCCCTTTAAGCAAGCCTACTCTGCCTCCACATGATTTTATCTCTGATTTTACTTGATATTATCACTGATTTTACTTTATTTTTATCACTGATTTTACTTGATTTTATCACTGGTTTTACTTGATTTTTATCACTGATTTTACTTGATTTTATCACTGATTTTACTTGATTTTATCACTGGTTTTACTTGATTTTTATCACTGATTTTACTTGATTTTATCACTGATTTTACTTGATTTTATCACTGATTTACTTGATTTTATCACTGATTGTACTAAGTTTTCATCACTGATTTTACTTGATTTTTATCACTGATTTTACTTGATTTTATCACTGATTTTACTTTATTTTATTACTGATTTTACTTGATTTTTATCACTGGTTTTACTTGATTTTTATCACTGATTTTATTACTGGTTTTACTTTATTTTATCACTGATTTTATCACTGATTTTAGTTGATTTTATCACTGATTTTATTTGATTTTTATCACTGATTTTACTTGATTTTATTACTGATTTTACTTTATTTTATCGCTTATTTTATCACTGATTTTATCAAAAAAGGCGTTCAATACAGGATCAACTGGACTTTATTTGTTGCAGAAAACGTTTCGACTTCTGTCCAGAAGTCTTTTTCAATTCTGGACTTCTGGACAGAAGTCGAAACGTTTTCTGCAACAAATAAAGTCCAGTTGATCCTGTATTGAACGCCTTTTTTGATTTCATCATGTCCTGGACGACTGAGAATCTTCACCAGCATGTCACTGATTTTACTTTGATTTTTATCACTGATTTTAGTTGATTTTATCACAAATTTTACTTGATTTTATTACTGATTTTACCGGTACTTTGATTTTATCACTGATTTTACTTGATTTTATCACTGATTTTACTTAATTTTATCGCAGATTTTACTTGATTTTATTACTGATTTTACTTGATTTTATCACTGATTTTACTTGATTTTATCACTGATTTTAGTTGCACTTTGTAGCACTTTGAGATTTTTGTTAATGAAAAGTGCGTTACAAATTAAATTCATTATCAGTTTCTCCATCAAACCGAAGCTTTCTTTCCTGTTCCATCCATCCATCTCATCTTTACCCGCTTCTTTCTTTTTGGGTCGCGGGGTCACTGGCGCCCATATCCAGCAGTTACTGCGAGAGGCGGGGGACACCCTGGACATGTCTCCAGTCCATCACAGACACTGAGACAACCAACCATTCACTTGCTCACTCACGCCTAGGGACAATTTAGATTTACCAGTCCAACATGCGTGTTTTTGGTCTGTGGGAGGAAACTGGATTACCTGGAGAAAACACACACATGCACAGAGAGAACATGCAAACTCCACCCAGAAAGGTCCAGGGTTTGGGATTTGATCCGGCGACCTTCTCACTGAGAGGCAGCCGCTCTACCAACTGAACCACCATGCTGCCCACTTTTTTCTGTTGCTCCAGTTATTAGCTAACGATGTTAGGACAATTACACACCGGGTGACGGGCAAGGTTTTTACGTTGTGGGACCCGTACAGCTTCAGTCTCAAGTGCCCTTATTGTTTGAACACTGGTGAAGATGAGTGCGATGAAGACGAGACAACAGCACACTTCTCAACAGTGTGTGTGACGATTGACAGCAAACGTATCGGGATTCAACATGAGACGTTTAGTTCGCCAAGAGAAGTTTTCATCAAATCGACATCCTTCCAGGTTCAGATCATCTGCGCTGCTTGTGTGAGTCGATAAAACCGTTGAAGCTTCAAAGCCAAATGTGAGAGAGTCTGCATAAAAACATTACCATGATGTATTTTTTAATCCTTCATCTTAGAAGAGATTAAGCCTTATGTTTTATACATAAGCACCAAATATAAACATTTAAAGTTTTGTGCAGCTGTCCAGAGTTTTTCAGGTTTTCACCTCCATCAGTCAGGAGATTTAAAGAAACATCTGTTTTGTCCCGTGACGTTTCCAGAGCTGTTCTGAAAATAATAAACGAAAGCAACTTTTTCTTTTAGAGACGTCTAAACGAATCTGTTAAAATCTCTTTTTCAGCTCCTGAAGGAAAGTACCCCAACGGTTTCCGAGACGTTCTGCGGGAGCTGATCCGGGAGGAGGGGGTCACCTCGCTGTATAAAGGCTTCAACGCCGTCATGCTCAGAGCTTTCCCCGCAAACGCAGTGAGTCGCTCGTCCTTCAGCGCAGAGCCTCTGAAGTGCTCGGATAAAGACGGTTCAGTCATAAATTTGTCTTTATTTGTCACGTGTGGTCAAGGCGTCCCAAATGAACATTAAAAATAAGTTGAGAATAGTTTAAATAATTTTGCATTAAGACAACAATAGTTTGTGGAAATAATTTTACACTTGAGAACTAAGAGCTTGTTTTTTCCCTTTGGTTCCAGAACATTTCTGTTGAAACCTGTTCAACCAAACCAAAGTCGCAGAACTGCTCTGAACAGCTCTTTTATTTTATCACAGGAAAGACGTCGCTCTCGTGTAAAAAACTCGAGGGGTCAGAGCTTTAGAAGACATTTTCCTTTCTCTGTTTTTGTAAAAAAAAAAGTGAAGAAAATTGACATTCTGATAAAAATATATTCTGAGTTTCAGTCGTTCAGACTGTTAGTGCTGAACTTTTCCAAAATGCTTCAAAGAGACGGAAAAACTTTTTCTTTTTTTAAGTTTTGATCCTGTTTTAAAATAAATTTCTAGCCGAATAAATGGGAAGCATTTTACTTTAAATCATAATAATTAATTAATTATGTCATAATTTATTGCACGAAAGTCCCCCCAGCTTTAACTGAAGACTGTCACAATGACGGGCCAAATGCCAGACTTCATCTCTCCATGTCCATGATCTAAAATATAAAAAATGAAAACTGTGGTCCTGAAACCAAAACAGAACTGATTAGGATTTTAAGATGAGATAAGAGATAATTTAAGATGAGAACTTTATTGATCCTGCAGGAAATTGTTGTGCCAGAGTTTCAATACAAAGGAACATGCACAAGGAATCATACAAGATATAAACGAAATAAAAATATAAAAATTTTGAGCTGTTCATTCCCTATTTTGCACTAAATCAAAAAATATTATTTTTATTGTTATAGTTGTTGGTTATATTATTATTATTTATTTATTTAATGAATACAGAAAAACCACGGGTCACTGTTTTCCTGTTCCCAGCTTCTTTGGAACTTCTAAATTTGGTCATTTGTCATTTTACAAGTTTCTGTCAAATTGTTAAAACTATATTGTTTATATTTTAGTCATACTATATAATGTTGTACTTTTCCTAATTTTTATTTTATTTTGTGCTTTTTAGTTAATGAAACATTTTAAATCGTACTGTGAAAGATGTGCCTCAGAAACTTGCTGTTTACACTTTAAATCTATATTATCATAGTTACTGTTTGTCTTTTAAACTCTGCTGATTGATGATTAATTGATCCATTATCTATGATGGAGATCATTGATTTAGGTAACGAAATTTTATTTTAATAAACCTAAAACTGTAAATATCTGTCATCTGCAGCTGACAAATGGAAAACCAACCAGCAGAGGGCAGAATGAATAAATAATGTAGAAATGAATAATGTAGAAATGGTTTAAAACAAGATTTAATTTATTTCAGTTTATAGATAAAACACAAATAGTTAAATTTAAGTCCAATTTAAAGGCGCTTCAATTAAATAAATCTAATTTTGTTGAATTTGATCTAATTCGTTTCAGTTTGTTATTATTTTTAGATGAAAGAAATGTTGAAACTCCACGTTGCTAACAAAACTTTAAATTTTAATAAACAAAATAGGTGTCTGCTGATGTTGAATGTTTATCTGCCTTTAAAAAAAACTGTATCTGGTTTGTTTCCAGGCTTGTTTCTTAGGATTCGAGCTGGCCATGAAGTTTCTGAACTGGATGGCTCCGAATCTGTGACGAAACATCAGACGTGCCTCGTGTTGGGGAATCCCCCGGAGTTCACACGCACAGGATCACATGACACGAAGAGGTTTAGCAGTTCTTCCAACAATGTACTTGATTATTTGACGAGGGCGACGTGGATCAGTCGGATCTGCTTCTGTAACGATGCTACTTCACTCACAAAGACAGCCGGATGTTCTCACTCCTTCATTTGTTTTAATCTTTTTTTTTAATTTTTAGAAAAGGAGTGAAGTGAACATGTCGTGCCTTACCTAACTGCGATTAGGCATGCGTGTCAGGAAAAGGTGTGTTTAGTTGTATAGCGATGCACCTTCACCCTCCATGTTTCACCTCGTCTGTGTAACGTGAAATAATGAAAGCAGTTTGATCGTTAACTGAATGTCATCATGTTCAGAAGTGATAAAAAAATAGATTCATTTTCAGAAATTGTGTTGCAGCTTTTTGTTTCTTAGTTTGCTTTCAGTGAGAACAGCTTTAGCCGTGCGCTGGATGTTTTCTACTCTGAAAAGGGCAAAACAGGATTTTTTTTTTTTACTTCTAACCTTTTTTTTCCGCTCTTCTTGATGTTTTTTAATCTGTCAACTTCAGGAGCCTGGGAATGATTTCATCTCTCAGCTAAAAAAAATAGCTGAAATATTTGCTGTAATCACCTGTGCGCTGCACAGAGATTTTTTTTTTAGCTTAATTAATTCATTTAGTGATATTTAAAAGTTTTTTTAAAGTAGATCTACAAATAAAATTACTCTGCACAAATAAGACGATGCACTAAAACAAATTGTATTGAATTAAAACATGTCTGTAATTTATAATTTGGTTGACTAATTTGTGTGTTGTACACAATCAAGGACATGTAGAGGTAAAAAAAAAAGTTTTGAAACAAAAAAGTGCCTAAAATGGCACAATTTAATGTATCTGTTTTTTTTTTTTTTTAAATCCAAATCAGGGTTAATTTAATTAGATAATTACTACTTGTATTAAATAAACACAAGTTTGTAGCTCCTCCAAAAAAACTTTTGGCTTCATAATTAACAAAAACTGTTGTTTAAAGTCCATTTTAACATTTTTAAGACATTTCAACCAGGGTTCATTTAAGATCCAGTTTTATATATATATAACAATCATCTTGGCTTCTTCTGCTCCTGTTAGATGTTGAACTTGAAGCAGTAAGTTAGTTTAGGAGTTGACCTTTTGTCAGCAGGTCAGAGAAATTATTCAGCTCCACTTTCACACCCGGAAGAGTTTTTATCTTTTAAGGCGACTTCCTGTTTTCCGAAGGCGTTTCACTTTTTGTTAACTTCTTTACTGGTCAAGCTGAAAAGCTCTAAACTGCAGCGAGTCACTCCGGTTGTGAGAGCTGGACTCAAATGCAAATCACTCTTCCCTGCTGGAGGTTGGTGGGGTGTTTGTGGTGCGCAGGAGAGATGTTTTGGTCGCAATTAGGAAGATGTGGAAAAACAACTGGATTCAGAACTGAACAATAAGTCGTGTAAAGTTGAAACCTGACACCTCCTCAAGTCCATGCTGGATTTTTTGTTATTACCCTCACTTCTCACACCATCTGTCTTCGTCCAAAAATATGGACATACTGTCCTCAAGAGGGCGTCCCTTATATTTAACATGTAACTGGATGGCTGACTGGACTTCCAGGAGTGATTTGCACGTGAGTTCACCTCACATCAACAGAGCAACTCCCTACCTATGGAAGTAAATCAGTCTCACCAGATTTAGCATTTTAAAGATATTGAAACTAAATAAGCAAGAGGTTTCATGCACGACTGTTACGTGTGTCAGAAAAAATATGTATGATTTGTCAAAAGTTGTTTTTTATTAGATAATTCTGTTAAATTGTAACGTAAAACATTTGAATGAAACAAATTCAGGCCTCGGTTTTTGATCGACACGTGGTTGGATTTAACCAAAGGGTTTGATCAGCAGATACTGATCAGTCTAATCCAGAAGAATTGATGGCTCAGCACAGAAACTAAACTTTCAGACGACAAATTTAAGATGTCGAAATAGATGAATTAGTTGAAGACTTTTTGTGGGGGAGGGAGAGAAATGGACCAAAAAATAACATAAAATATGTGTTGGTGAAATTTGAAGGAGCTGAATTCAACGACGGTGCAGTATTTACTGCATGAAAACTTTGGTGTTTTAATGATCGTGTAAAAAAAATCTACATTTGGTGATTTGCTTCTACACAGTAAAAATGCCAGTGTTAAAATCTCAGGTGTAGTGTTAAATAAAGAGTGTGAGTGTTGTTTTAACATCACACAGCTTTAAAAAAACACTGCCTGCGTAATATTCGTCATATTTGCATTGTTAAATTCCAGTGCTAATTGGGTGGTGTTGCTTTAAGCCCCGCCTTCGCGTAACGTCTGCAGGGTGCCTTCTACTCATAGTTGCCAAGTCCGCTTATTTCAAGCGGCATTGGGCTTGTTTTTTTCCTGGAGTCGCTTTTAAATTCGGTGAGCCGCTTGTGGCGGTTTTTTGTGCTTACCATGGGTGTTGCGTCGCTTATTTGGGCTTGTTTTGTGAAATGTACTCCTGAAGTTATTTTAAAGGTATTTTTGATGTTTCTCTGCACGCTTAATAAATATGCTGGTTTGGTGCTGATGTAGCTTTATTGTTTAAACTGCACAATACACTTATCAGACGGCACGATCCTGCATTACTCCGTTCTCTGCACTTTCTATCTTCACACACACACTGAACCCGCGTGCCTACGTCACGCTCTCTCTCGCGGTGCGTTCACTGACACTCTGTAATATACATGCACGAACACTGCTGTATACATTACAGTATTGTGACATCATTTTTGAACTTTGCATATAGTGACACCACATATATATCTTGTATCATTCAACTATGTTCGTTTTTAGCAAACAAAATGATAAATTAATGAAAATTACTTTCAAAGTGAGTTTAAAATTAAAAACCGTGTATCTTCACGGGACATCCGACTACACGCGAATGCAACATTGTTCTTTATTCTTTGTCTCTGTTCTTTATTCTTTGTCTAGACAAGACAACGCTAATGTGAGCTCTAAGTGGGGTAAATATGGAAAAAAATATAATAAAGATTGGGAGAAAGAGCGTGCTCTTCAAGACTGGATCCGAC
>JBBPBX010078973.1:0-16498 GCA_038048925.1 Garcialebias charrua
TGCCTCTCAGCGAGCAGGTCCCCGGTTCAAATCCCAGTCCGGGGGCCTTTCTGGGTGGAGTTTGCATGTTCTCTCCGTGCATGCGTGGATTTTCTCCAGGTGCTCTGGTTTCCTCTCACAGTCCATAAACATGTATGTTAGGCTGATGTTAACTCTAAATTGACCCTGGGTGTGAGTGAGATGAGTCCCCGTGGCTCAACGAGGCTAGCCTGTATAAATAAACGTTGAATGAATGTTTTTAACTTCATTCTCCAAACCATTCCAAAATCCAATTCCCTGGATTGAGGTAGACCGTCCCTTCAAACTAGTTCTGTATTTTGGTTTTACAAATGTCTGTCCCCTTAAGATTATAACAAATTTGTCTTTTAACAAAATGCATTTGAATATTTAAAGGTAGTGCATTATTCTGAGCCCTATACATAACTGATAAAATATTATAATCTACCAAATCATGGAACTTCAATAATTTCAGTTGACAAAATAATGTACTTGATGGATGACAGTAATGTTTTCTAGTGATAATTCTTACAGTATCTTTTTCAATCTGCAGTAGTTTCACGTCACAAAGGCAACATGGTGTTAGGATTAGTGTGTTTTGGTCACTTGTGGGTTCTATCTTTCTGTGTTCTGGGATTCTTGTGTTTTCCTCGGATCAGTTTATCTCTGTGACTTTAGTTTTCCTAATTTCAGTTCCTGATCAGCCTGTAAAGTTCAACTTATCCGCTGTTTTGCCTTTCCATTGTTTTCCATGTTGTCGCTGTGTTTCGTTTTTTGGATCTTGTCATTTAGATGTTTAGTTTTGTTACTCCTGACCAAGGCTGAATGTTGGAACGTGGACAGAGTAATAAAATTAATGGGGTTTTTTTTGGCTCAGCTCCTTGTTCACAACAAAAAGGACAGAGCCCTTATTACTCAAGGCAGTACAGTTACCACCTTTTAACTTCCACAAATGTGTTTTTAAGTGTTTACTTCATTCCAACCAAATTTAGGATGGTGAGTTTTGGGTTGATGGTTAATTGATCTGAATTAACTCCTGTCCCCGCCACATGATGGTGTACGCCACAATAAACAGCTCTGTTTGTGTGCAAACACACGACGGGCACGCTCTCTCTCTTTTCCCTAATAAATAATTTATGAAGGATTTCAGAGACGTGAGTTCAGCACTGATGGAGACGGTTGTTGCAGAAGCAGCGCTTTGTTTCAGCTGCAGGACAGAAACAAAGAGGGACAGAGCGGTCTGAAGGGGATCTACAGCATGAACACTGAATGAAAAGAATACCTGGTTTCATATCGCATTCAATATGTTAGGAAAATAAATCTATCAAAAAGGTCAAAAAATGTTTTCTATAAAGCTGCAGCACAAACATTGTCTCAGTTATTGCGCTAATAATATTTTATTAAATAAAACACCTGTTTTTTTAATAATAAAATGTATAATATTTTTTATTATTTGGTTAAAAAAATATTTGATATGTGAATTTTACACATCTTACAAAATGTAAACTACTGTTATGGACCTGATCAACAGGACTTTCAATGCAATTGACAAAATGTTTGCCACAAAGCGACAGTGTCGTGGAGTGGAGAGCCCTCGTGTTCCGCTGAGAATCTCAAGAGGATGCCCAAGACGTAAACAATCAGATTCAAGATAACACATTTCCTGCTTTTTGGAATAGGTTGCTTCCTGGTCTATCAACATACAAAGAAGACAGCTGCAGCTTATTTGGCCCTCATCAGGCTGCTTGCTTGTGAAGGTTTAGTTCGTGCTTTGAGGACCAAAATCAGCTGATTTACGAGCTAAACCATGAGAATCGCAGGCCACCTGTGGCTTTGGGACTCGCCAGCACGTTGGAAACAGCCTCGGAGGGGCTCATAAGCACAGACCAGTAGAATGCACCATAATCTGGCCATTTTGGATCTTGGAAGTACCAGTAAGACTCTAGGCTGACAAGAAAAAATAGTCTGTCGGAAAAAATAAACAATTGTGGATTATCACCGGTTGGCCTCGAAAACAGGCCGACGTGTCAATTTCTCCTGGGAAATGTGTAAACTAAGAAAAAGCTTTGTCTATTGCAACACCAGAACTTCTGTGGAGACTTATCAGAACTGTGCCAGCTGACAATCATTTTATCAAGACTATGGTCTATCTGGAAGTGCTTCATGAACCGACTCACCGTCAAATGCACATGTAATGTTTTCATAAATGTGCTTGCTGGCAGAGTTTTTTGATGTCTTGAATTGTGTCCTGATAGGACAAGATGTGAAGAGATCTTTTTTGTAATGCCACTATCCTCTCCTCATGGCTTTGTCACCTTTCTACCTAAAAATGTATTCTGAAAAGGATAAGAGGCCGCGCTATCATAGCAACAGCTACGTGCACTCCACCCATCTTTCAGACGACTGTGCGGACTTATTCTTGATGTACAGTGATCCATCCATCCATCCATCCATTTTCGTCCGCTTATCCGGGGTCGGGTCGCGGGGGTAGTAGCCTAAGTAGGGAGGCCCAGACTTCCCTCTCCCCAGCCACTTGGAGCAGCTCCTCTGGGGGAATCCCAAGGCGTTCCCAGGCCAGCCGAGAAACATAGTCCCTCCAGCGTGTCCTGGGTCTTCCTCTGGGTCTCCTCCCGGTGGGACATGCCCGGAACACCTCACCAGGGAGGCGTCCAGGAGGCATCCTAACCAGATGCCCGAGCCACCTCAACTGGCTCCTTTCGATGTGGAGAAGCAGCGGCTCTACTCCGAGTCCCTCCCGGATGACTGAGCTTCTCACCCTATCTCTAAGGGAGAGTCCAGACACCCTGCGGAGAAAACTCATTTCAGCCGCTTGTATCCGAGATCTCGTTCTTTCGGTCATAACCCAGAGCTCATGACCATAGATGAGGGTGGGAACGTAGATCGATCGGTAAATTGAGAGCTTTGCCTTTTGACTCAGCTCTCTCTTCACCACGACAGACCGGTACAGCGCCCGCTTCACTGCGGACGCTGCACCTATCCGCCTATCGATCTCACGCTCCAGTTTTCCCTCATTCGTGAACAAGATCCCGAGATACTTAAACTCCTCCACTTGGGGCAGGACCTCCTCCCCGACCCGGAGAGGGCATGCTACCCTTTTCCGGCTCAAGACCATGGCCTCGGATTTGGAGGAACTGATCCTCATCCCGGCTGCATCACATTCAGCTGCAAACCGCTCCAGCGAAAGCTGTAGATCACGAACTGATGAAGCCAATAGGACCACATCATCTGCAAAAAACAGAGAAGCGATTCTAAGGCCACCAAAACGGATCCTCTCAACACCTTGGCTGCGCCTAGAAATTCTGTCCATAAAAGTTATGAACAGAATCGGTGACAAAGGGCAACCTTGGCGGAGTCCAACTCTCACAGGGAACGAGCCTGACTTACTGCCAGCGATGCGGACCAAGCTCTGACACCGGTCGTACAGGGACCCAACAGCCCGTATCAAAGGGCCCGGTACCCCATACTCCCGGAGTACCCCCCACAGAAGCCCCCGAGGGACGCGGTCGAATGCCTTTTCCAAGTCCACAAAGCACATGTAAACTGGTTGGGCAAACTCCCACGCACCCTCCAGGACCCTGTTGAGGGTGTAGAGCTGGTCTAGTGTTCCACGACCAGGACGAAAACCACACTGCTCCTCCTGAATCCGAGGTTCGACTATCCGACGGACCCTCCTCTCCAGAACCCCTGAATAGACCTTACCAGGGAGGCTTAAGAGTGTGATCCCCCTATAGTTGGAACACACCCTACGGTCCCCCTTTTTGAATAGGGGAACCACCACCCCAGTCTGCCAATCCAAGGGAACTGCCCCCGATGTCCACGCGATATTGCAGAGTCGCGTAAGCCAACACAACCCCACAACATCCAGAGCCCTAAGGAACTCAGGACGAATCTCATCCACCCCGGAGCCTTGCCACCGCGGAGCTTTTTAACCACCTCGGCGACCTCAGCACCAGAGATTGGAGAGCCCGACCCAAAGTCCCCAGGCTCCGCTTCCTCAGTGGAAGACGTGCCAGTAGGATTGAGGAGGTCTTCGAAGTACTCCGCCCACCGACTCACAACATCCCGAGTTGAGGTCAACAGCACGCCATCCCCACCATAAATGGTGTTGGTCGCGTACCGCTTTCCCCCCCTGAGACGCCGGATGGTGGACCAGAATCGCCTCGAAGCCGTACGGAAGTCATTCTCCATGGCCTCTCCGAACTCCTCCCACGCCCGAGTTTTTGCCTCAGCAACCACCCGAGCCGCATGCCGCTTGGACTGCCGGTATCTATCTGCTGCTTCCGGGGTCCCACAGGCCAAAAAGGCCCAATAGGACTCCTTTTTCAGCCTGACAGCATCCCTCACCGCCGGTGTCCACCACCGGGTTCTAGGGTTGCCACCACGACAGGCACCAACAACCTTGCGGCCACAACTCTGATAAGCTGCCTCGACAATAGAGGCGCGGAACATGGCCCACTCGGGCTCAATGTCCCCCGCCTCCCTCGGAACGTGTTCAAAGCTCTCCCGGAGGTGGGAGTTAAAGCTCCGTCTTACGGGAGACTCTGCCAGACGTTCCCAGCAGACCCTCACAATACGTTTGGGTCTGCCAGGTCTGACCGGCATCCTCCCCCACCATCGGAGCCAACTCACCACCAGGTAGTGGTCAGTTGACAGCTCCGCCCCTCTCTTCACCCGAGTGTCCAGGACATGCGGCCGCAGATCAGATGAGACGACAACAAAGTCGATCATCGAACTGCGACCTAAGGTGTCCTGGTGCCAAGAGCACACATGGACACCCTTATGCCTGAACATGGTGTTTGTTATGGACAATCCATGACGAGCACAGAAGTCCAACAACAGAACACCGCTCGGGTTCAGATCAGGGGGGCCGTTCCTCCCAACCACACCCCTCCAGGTCTCACTGTCATTGCCCACGTGAGCGTTGAAGTCCCCCAGCAGAACAAGGGAGTCCCCAGGAGGCGCACCCTCCAATACCCCCTCCAAGGACTCCAAAAAGGGTGGGTAATCTGCGCTGCCGTTTGGTGCATAGGCACAAACAACAGTCAGAGCCCGTCCCCCCACACGTAGGCGAAGGGAGGCTACCCTCTCGTTCACCGGGGTGAACCCCAACGTACAGGCACCGAGATGGGGGGCAACCAGTATGCCCACTCCTGCTCGGCGCCTCTCACCAGGGGCAACTCCAGAGTGGAAGAGTGTCCAACCCCTCTCAAGGAAACTGGTTCCAGAGCCAGAGCCATGCGTTGAGGTGAGTCCGACTATTTCTAGCCGGAACCTCTCAACCTCACACACTAGCTCAGGCTCCTTCCCCACCAGAGAGGTGACATTCCATGTCCCAATGGCCAGCTTCTGTAGCCGAGGATCAGACCGCCAGGGTCCCCGCCCTCGGCCACCACCCATTCCACAATGCACCCGACCCCTTTGGCCCCTCTCACAGGTGGTGAGCCCATGGGAAGGGGGACCCACGTCTCCTCTTCGGGCTGTGCCCGGCCGAGCTCCATGGGTAAAAGCCCGGCCACCAGGCGCTCGCCAACGTGCCCCTCCTCCGGGCCTGGCTCCAGAGTGGGGCCCCGGTGACCCGCGTCCGGGCGAGGGAACATTGTTTCCATTTATTTTTCTCATCATAAGGGGTCTTGTGGGCTGCGCTTCGTCTGGTCCCTCACCTAGGACCTGTCTGCCTTGGGTGACCCTACTAGGGGCATGAAGCCCCTGACAGCATAGCTCCTAGGATCATTGGGACACTCATACCCCTCCACCACGGTAAGGTGGCAGCCCAGGGAGGGGATGTACAGTGATACTGAAGCTTATTCTGATTCTGATTCTGATAAACTAGCACCTTTTTCTCAACTATTACCATCTCAGGCTTTTGTTCATAAGCACTTTAAGATTTCTCAAGGGTTTGACTCAGAGTTGTTGTTTTCCTCCATTAAAAGGAGCATCTAAAACAGTTCATGCATTTAGGAATAATTAAATGTGTGGGAATTCCAGTTTCACTTCTTCACTGAGGTCACTAGATGGTGCCAAACCACCACACCTGAGATCAATCTCCTTGATGAGATGCCCAGCACATAAAGGGCAGTTGATGACTTATCTTCAATGCTGGAGCATTACCTTGCCAACGATTTGTGCTTCTAGCTGTTTAGATTTCAGTCACCCATGATTACTTACAGATGTATTTTCCATTTCCAGTGAACCTCCTGAGACTTACCTGTTCCTGGAATCCCTTGTGAAACTGGAAATCTCCTCGTGGCCTCCTCAGCTGTCTTCCTCGCCTTCCAACCACTCGCCCACCAGAGAAGATTTTCCACTCTGGACAACTCGTTCTCACATGGAATTATTAATTAATTAATTATTGGAACCAGTCATCCTGCAGCAACCATTCACCAACCAGTAAGAACCAGAGAATAAACTGATTAATACCATTACTACAGAGCTCTAGAGCTGACCCTTCTCCTTGCTCCTCAGGGTTCCTAAGGCCCCCAGTAGAGCTGCGCGTACTGGCTATACGCCTCTGTACGACGCACGTATACGCAGAGGCAAAAGCGAAGCCCCGCGTAGCCCCTCAGGGCACGAACGCGCAAAGCTCTTTTTTTACAACCGCGCACGCTTGACCATAAGCTTCCCCGGCGCCGGACTGTTTTGTATGTTACACAAATGAATTAAATTCCCCTTCTTCATCGCTGATCAGGACTTTTGTTTTGTTTTTTTGCCAAAAGTCAAGTAATCGCTTCATCCTCCGTTCACTCCATGACTGAAATGAATGAATTCAGGTCCTAACTGGCTGCGGGAGGTTTTAAATATTTCCTGGCGGGCTGTGGGCTGCAGAAAAAGTGCTCCCTGTTTTTTTTTCTCCACTTTTTATTAGTTTTTATTAACATAGAAAGTTAGAAAGACATTAGGATGCCTCCTGGACGCCTCCCTGGTGAGGTGTTCCGGGCATGTCCCACCGGGAGGAGACCCAGAGGAAGACCCAGGACGCGCTGGAGGGACTATGTTTCTCGGCTGGCCTGGGAACGCCTTGGGATTCCCCCAGAGGAGCTGCTCCAAGTGGCTGGGGAGAGGGAAGTCTGGGCCTCCCTACTTAGGCTGCTACCCCCGCGACCCGACCCCGGATAAGCGGAAGAAAATGGATGGATGGATGGATGGAGTTAGAAAGACCGCAATGGCTGCAGCCGAGCGACCACAGCTGAAGCCAGCTGGTTGTCCTGCTCGAGCTGTCAATCATTTCAGTAGGCGTGTCAGCAAGTGACCAATCAGCGACCTCAGTTTGTCCCCTCTGCGCGCAGCTGATCACATTACAACAAGGATTTGGAGCGAAAACGCGAGCATTTAACGTGAGAAAGAAAGCAGAGCTCTGCCAGTGAACGCGTGCGCACAGAATGCGCACGTAGAGTGGCGTAAAGGGAGGACGCTCAGCTTTGCCGGAGCCTTATCTTTACCTGTGATCATTCCCCGTAAATAAAAGCACTTAAATTGCCTTGAGTTGTTCATATTTCAGTCCTATCGCTCTGGGTTGCAGTCCTTGTGACAAATGGTTCACTGGCATGGATTTATTGATCCTTTGATGAGTTATAAAATGCATACATTATATATCTTTGGTAATAATTTTATTTTTAAAACAATGCATGTAAAAATTCCTCTTTAGGAATGTGGATGGCAGCAGTTGGACTTCCATGTGGTCTGATGTTTCTCTGAATGGGTCGGGCTGCAGAACTTGAGCTCTTAAAGATGCTGAGGCTGCTGGATTCGCTGTTTTCAAGCCACTGGAGGCTTTCGTTATTAGGATGGCATTTAAATCTAATTCACGTCTACTGAGATCAGTGTCACAAATCTCACTGCACCGCCTTTAGATGATGATATTCTTAAAAATGCATACATTACTGCCAGCTGTCAGCACGGCCTTGTGCTGTTTAATGCATGTCATATCTCATTTAAGAAGCTCTGATTTAACCAGCTTGCTGCAGTTTGTCCTTTGGGCTCTTTGACAGCAATGTCATTTAAATAATTTCTGTCTCGGATTTTCAACGGGGAGGGTGTTCAAGTCGACGGCTGAAGGATCAGAACGACTTTATCCTGACTGCAGAGTGGAGCAGTCAGAGGTTCAACACCATGCTCAAACCTCGGAGGAAACACTTTAAGTTTTGATAAGAACAGAATTGAATTATTTAATCAAATGTTCACTAAAATAGATATCTTGCGTCTCTGTGGTATATATGTCAACATTTTTTGTCAACATTAAATGAAACTTCTTCAGCAAACTCAGAAGATCTGAGGAGGATTTGAATACTTCAGAACTTTACTGATGCTATACCGTGATTTTTTTATGACCTAAAATCTTCAACTTAACTGAAAAAAATCCTGTGTGAATCAAGTTAAACCCACCAACACAATAATAATAAAAAACGATCTAAATTTATAAAAAGTTTACCTTTTAGATGTTTTTGTTTGCCTAGAATAAAACTTGTTTAAATAATTTTATTTTCAATCAAATAGTTTAATTCAAAGTCAAGTTGACGTCGGCACCTGTGTTTTTTTCTTTTCTTCTGTGTTCAGTCCCTTTGCATTTCAACTCCATTCAATTTAATTGAATTCAGTTTATTTATAGCACCACGTAACAACAGTCATATCAGGGCACTGAACAAAAACATTCATATGTATAGAACATTATTTATCTGAGGAGCAAACTGCTTTGAGTTTAAATTCATTGCAGACTCTCATCTTGAGCAAGCATGAAGGTGACAGTGGAAAGGAAAATATCCCTCATGAGGAAGAAACCTTTAGCAGAAGCAGGCTCAGGACAAGCGTCCATCTGCTTCGACCGGCTGGGTTTCAGAGGAACAGGAAGGAGAAACAGAAAAATAATGGCAGGTTGAGAATCACATGTTAAGATAGAAATAATATTAAATGACAATAACTCAATTTGAACGATTCGTTTAAGCAACTGAGGTAAATTTGTCCTCTAGTCTAAGCCTATGGCAGCATAACAAGCCAACCCTAACTATAGGATTTTTCAAAAAGGAAAGTCTTGAGTCCAGTCTGAAAACTGGACAATGCGTCAGCCTCATGGACAGAAACTGGAAGTTGGTTCGACCAGAGAGGAGCTTGATAACTGGAAGATCTTCCTCCCATTCTGCTCTTGGAAACTCTAGGAACCGCAAGTAAACCTGCAGTCTGTGAGTGAAGTGCTCTGTTGGTAAAATATGGAACACTAAGCTCTGTAATGTAAGATGGAGCTAGGTTGTTGAGAGCTTTGTAGGTTAGAAGTAAGATTTTGAATTATATTCTGAACTTGACAGGAAGCCAATGGAGAGAAGCTAAAACTGTAGAGATATGAATGTGGTTCTCCTATAACTCCAGTTAAGACTCTGGCAGCAGCATTTTGGATCATCTGAATACTTTTCAAAGAAGTGTTTGGACACCCAGATAACAAACCATTGCAATAGTCCAGTCTAGACATGACAAATGCATAAACCAGGTTTTCTGCATCTTTTTTATTTCCCAGTCCCATCAGTTCATTTCAGGTGCCTTTCCTCAGTTCAGCTCCTGCACCTCAGCCCGGCCACGCCCACACCTGTTCTCTGTCTTGTTTAGCTCAGCTGTCTCCCATCTCCTCATCAGCACCGGCAGTCCTTTTATTCCCTCTGCAGTTTGTCATGTGTGGGCTTACACTAATCTCTGTAATCTCGTTGTCTTTTTAAAATGTAAGAAAATGTAAGATTTTACATTTTATTCCTGGTTCCAAACCCCATCGACCCTGACACCTAAAGATTTTTTTTAATGTAGAAAGTTCCTTGGTGTACACCTGTACAGGGTTGTGAGAGGCAGAACCTGAAGATCCATCAGGTGAAGTGTCTGTCTGGGTGAAGGTTCTGACTTCTGTTTGCATTTAGGTGAAATGTTTAGCTCATACCTCAGTGGGTTTTTAGAATCACAGCATGGCAGAAAATCAAACAGAGTCAAATTAAACGTAGTTTTCCAGCATCGTATTTTAAATTGTGCATGAAACCAGCTCACTCACGGCTCATGGACGATGAGTTTTTTTTTTCTGCTTAATTTAACCTTAATCTGTTTTCTGTTTGTTTTTGAAGCAGTGAGTGTGATGAAAAGCGTCATCGCTGGTATCGTCATACCTCTAAAACATGCATTCCTGCACGTAAAGGCAGGAATGTTAACCATTTAACTGCCGCACGTTTCACTGAGGTTTACAACAATGACATGTTAATTCAGCCCCCGGGGTTCCTCTCCAGCACTGAGGAGCTGACAAACCAGTTTGACTCTGTTTGTTTAAAGGCTTTGGATCAAGTAGCGCCTATCAAAACGAGAAGACCAAAACTCAGGGCCGAACCGTGGCTGAATGACACTACCAGAGCTGCGAGGCAGCAATGCCGAAAGGTGGAGAGGAAGTGGAAAAAAGACAGTCTGCAGGTCTCTTTTGAGATGGTAAAAGAGAGCTGGCGCCGATATCAGAAAGCAGTGAAAACTGCTAAATCACAATACTTCTCTGATATCATTGCTGCAAACTCTCGTAACCCTCGAGTTCTGTTCTCCACCCTAAACTCTGTTCTCCACCTCACTGAACAATCACCCATGGAAGCCTCGACTGAGCTGTGCGAGAACTTCCAACATTTCTTTTTAGATAAAATCGCAACCACCAGGGCTCTCATTTCTCCTCCATCTCACGATCCATCCATCCCACCTCAATCTGTTGCTGTGTTTGACCATTTTGAACCAGTCTCTCTGTCCTCTCTAGAGCAGGTCATGTGCAGCCTGAAACCATCTGGCTCCCCCTTCGATGTGGTCCCCCCTCGGCTTCTAAAGGAGGTTTTTCACACTCTAGGTCCCTCCATTCTCTCGATTGTAAATAGCAGTCTATCCTCGGGTGTGGTGCCAAAATCATTAAAACATGCTGCTGTTCAACCCCTCCTGAAAAAACCAAACCTCGACCCGTCAGTATTATCCAATTTCAGGCCTGTCTCCAGACTCCCATTTGTTTCTAAACTTCTAGAGAAAATAGTTGAGTCCCAACTAAAGTGCTTCCTGGAGGATCACGCTATCCCCGAGCTTTTCCAGTCTGGCTTCAAATCCCTCCACAGCACTGAGACTGCCCTACTGAAGGTTTTTAACGACATCTTTCTATCCACAGATACTGGTGACTCTGTGCTGCTTGTCCTATTGGACCTCACATCCGCTTTCGACACCATCGACCATGAGATCCTCATTGCTAGGTTGGAGCAGTGGGTGGGCATCTCAGGATCAGCCCTAAACTGGTTCAGATCCTACCTCTCTGACAGGTCTTTTTGTGTGTCCATCAATGATTTTACTTCTGCAGTGGCGGCTCTTAAATGGGGGGTTCCGCAGGGGTCCATCCTGGGTCCTCTCTTGTTCTCCTTATACCTGCTGCCACTCGGTGCTATTTTCCGGAAACACAATATACCTTTCCACTTCTACGCTGATGACTGTCAAATCTACTTCCCCCTAAGACAAAATGGTACAGGCTCTATTCAACCTCTGCTCGACTGCCTGGCTGACATCAGGGACTGGATGGCTTTAAATTTCTTAAGCTTCAATGATAAGAAGTCTGAAGCCATATTGTTCCTTCCCAATGACACAACCTCAAACCACTGCATTGACCTGTCTGCTCTACCCCTGTCCGAAAAACAAAAAGTCAAAAATCTGGGAGTGATAATGGATCCTTCCATGAAACTCAACAGTCATGTAAACATGATTGTCAAATCCTGTTTTTTCCAGCTGAGGCGTCTGTCTAAGCTGAAGCCCATATTATCCAAAAAGCACCTGGAGACAGTGATTCACGCATTCATTACATCTAGGCTTGATTACTGCAATTCACTTCTGTTTGGCGTCAGTCAAGCCACCATTGCACGATTACAACTGGTTCAGAACGCAGCTGCCCGATTTTTAACCAGCACACGCAAAAGAGAGCACATTACACCAGTCTTGGCCTCCCTTCACTGGCTACCGGTTCATCTTCGAATCCAATTCAAAATTCTCATGTATGTCTACAAATCGCTGAACAGTCTCGCCCCCGCCTATCTCTCGGATCTGATACACCCATATGTCCCTCCACGTGCTTTGAGGTCAGAGGATCAGGTACTCTTAATAGTTCCAGAAACTCGCCTTAAGCGCAGGGGTGACAGGGCGTTCTCTGTAGCAGGCCCAAGACTCTGGAACGAGTTACCGCTGCTCATCAAACAGGCCCCCTCCCTCTCGGTTTTCAAATCCCGGTTAAAAACTCACTACTACTCCATCTGCTTTCAATGCCAGCTGATTTGTATTGGATCGTTTGATTTATGATCTGCAATGTTTTTATGTTTTTCGTGTTGTACTTCATTGTCTGTGTTGCCTGTTGCGTGTTTGTTTGTCCAGCACTTTGGTGTGGACTTGTTCCTGTTTAAAGTGCTTTATAAATAAAATGGTATGGTATGGTATGGTATTTATCTGCTGATGTGTTTTACTCGCATCTTTAGTTTACCTCTTGTGAACAACATACGTAAAACAGAATGTTTGGTTTGTTATTAATTAGAAAATTAAAGCTCTGCCTTTTAATCCACATAAAACTCTCTGTGGTGTCAATGTGCTTCCCTTTGTTGCTGTTATTTTAGGACAGAGTTTTTTTTTCTGTATTAAAACAATACATCAAGACTAACATAAATGCTTAACAACTGCGGAAAGCTTTGTAAGACTCCAGCAGTAGGTCAGTCACAAGCCATGATGATTTATTTTTCAAAATAAAAACCGGATCTGTAACCAGATGGTCAAAATGTCCAGTTCTATGAGGATTATGACATTTTTAGTAATAAAACAAATTAAATGGGATTTATTGCATATTAAAATGAATACATTGATGACAATGCCTACATATTTATCCTGTTTTCACATTACTCTCACTTTCACTGTTGACCAAACTTTTGAAGGTGTGAGTTTCTATCTCTGAGCTCCTCTTGGGTTTTATCTGCTCCACTTTGGGATGCAGAGCTGAGAACATCCAGCTTAAAGAAACACGCTTCATTTGCTCAAAGACTTCTGCAGCAGGCAGATTTCCTGCTGTTCGCTTGAAGCTGGTGAATATTGATTAAGTCTGTGTTAACTTCAGCCACGTTCCTCTGGCTCCTCCAGTTGGATTGGTTGGACCAGTTTAGATGTAATAAATAGTAGTTGGTTTGTTTTAGGAGAGCAAACTGCAATTAAAGGCACGAGCTGTGAACGGTTTGTCCAGCATCTCCACATACAGCTTTGAAATGAGCCAGAAGTAGTGCACCAAGACTTTTGGTACTAGTTCTGTTGGACAGTGCTGACAAAATGTATTAAAAAAAATTGTACATAAACAAATGATGATTGTTTTTGGAGGGGAAAAAAACAGTTCAGCCCTCTTTGGGGCTGTTTAACTAAAACTTCCGAAACATCATTAAAAGTTTCAACTGGCCATAGAATATTGATGCCACATGTCAGAACTTTCTCAGGTGGAGGATTTCAAATATCTGAGAGTCAGAGAGTGTCCTCTGTAATGAGAATGTCGCTTCGGTCTGTTGAGGTGAACAAAGAGTTCATTCTAAGCTCTTGATGTACCGTACTTACCGGCCTATAAGTCGCACCACCCTATAAGTCGCATAATAATAATAAAAATGAATTCAATTTATAACGCACTTTTCATTAATGAAAATCTCAAAGTGCTACAAGGTGCAACAGAATTAAATGTCAATAAAACAAGTAATAAAACAAGTAAAATCAATAACAGTATCAACTAAGATCAAAAGTAGAATCATGAGGAGGTAGAGTATGCTCGGTTGAAAAGAAAGGTCTTCAAGCCGCTCTTAAAGTCAACCACAGACTGTGGGGCTCTCAGACAGTCAGGAAGAGAGTTCCACAGGCGGGGGGCAGCCACACTGAAAGCCCGGTCTCCCATGGTCCTTAATTTGGTTCTCGGAATGTGAAGGAGATTACTGTTCTGTGACCGCAGAGAACGGGTGGATGAGTATGGAATAAGAATATCCTTCAGATAATCTGGTGAAGTTCCGTGTAAGCATTGATGTGTAATGAGAGCAGTTTTGTACTGAATTCTGTAGGTGACAGGAAGCCAATGAAGGTTATGGAGAATGGGTGTAATATGTTCAAATTTACGAACTCTCAACAAAATCCTTGCTGCACTGTTTTGAATATATTGAAGCTTCTGAAGGTTTTTACCAGGGATTCCAATAAACAGGGAGTTGCAGTAGTCGAGCCTGGAGGAGACAAAAGCATGGACGAGCTTCTCAGCATCGGAAAAAGTTAGGGATGGGCGAAGTCTGGAGATGTTTCGAAGATGGAAGAAGCAAGTTTTAAACAGAAGCTTAATGTGATTTTCAAATGTAAGATTGGAGTCCATTTTTATTCCAAGATTAGTAACAGAGGTGGAGAGGGGGATGTCTTGTCCAGAAAAGGAAAGTCTTGTTATAGGAGATGTTTGTACCTGGTGAGGGGTGCCAATCAGTATGGCCTCAGTCTTGGAGCAGTTTAATTGAAGAAAGTTCTGATTCATCCATGCCCTAATTGCCTCCAGGCAGGCAGAGAGGGCAGTGAGTGAAGATGGAGATGACAAGGTGGAAGATGAGGATGCACCAGTCCTGATGTAAAGCTGTGTATCGTCGGCATAACAGTGAAAAGAAATGTTGAACTGATTAATAATTGGTACTAATTGTACTAGTTGTAGTACTAGCATCAGTCCAATTATGTCCAATAAAGTGGAAAAATCCATAAATCAGTTGCTTCGCCCTATAAGTCGCATCTATTATGCGTCACCGCTGACGCCTCGCGTATGTTACGCGTCAGCGGTGACAACCCGGAAATGGCCACAGGAGCGTGCACGGTAGGACTTTAACAAGATTAACACTTAAAAACAATTATTTGTTTGCTGAAAAGTATAGCAAATATGTGTCTGAGCTGAACTTTTCCTTAATAAATGCACGTAATGGTCAAATCAGCTGAATTAAAAAATATATTTTTGCTACGTCGGTGCTGCAAAGCATGAACGCGCAGCGAGCGGATACGCTTCATTTCTTTAAAATTTAACAAGATACTGTATACACCTTATAAAAATACATATGTTTGCTGACATTATAGCAAAAGTGTTTCTGAGCGTAACTTTTCCTTTAAAAATTAACGTAATGTTCAAATCACCTGAATTTAAATTGTTTTGCTTTGACGGTCTTCCAAACGGTTGCGCACGCTGCGAAAATAAATTATAAATATGTCGAATTTTAGCTCAAACATCTCCTAAAGATAACTTGTTATAAATGTCCATCCAGTGATTACTTTCTGTGTTTAATCAAAATCTGTCCTGTGGTTCTTGACCTATTTTGCTAACAGTCAAACACTGAGCTCACAGTAGTTCAAACCTCCAGAGAGCAGGAGGCCGTGCTGCGACAGAGTGAGTCCGAGCAGAGGAGGCTTCTGTCGGACACATGTGCTGGGAACGGTCGGTGGACTGTCTGGAAGTGTCAGACCTCCAGAGAGCAGGAGGCCGGGCTGCGACAGTGTGAGTCCGACCAGATGAGTCTGCTGACACATGAGCTGGGAGAGTTTGGTCGACCCTAGCAGCCAAAAGTGGTACTGCTCCAATTTTTTTTCGTCAGAATGAATGGAAACGGTCATATCTCAGCCAAAAATTTGTCTAAAAATATGGGAGGAGATCCATAAATATATTGCTTCTCCCTATAAGTCGCAGGGCATGCAAATTAGGCAAAAAGGTGCGACTTATAGGCCAGAAAATACCGTATCAGTCCGTCTATGTTGCAAGCCTCACCTGTAGCCATGAGGTTTGGATCATGGCTTCCTTCGTAAGGTGGACGTGCTCAGCCTTAGATATGAGATGAGGAGCTCCATCATCAGGGGGAACTTAGAGTAGAGCTGCTGTTCCTCCACATCAAAAGGAGTCAGTTTAGTTGGATCAGACATCTGATAAGCATGTCTCCCTGTGGAGGTTTTCCAGACACGTCCCACTTGTAGGAGATGCTGGGGCAGACTTATTGGAGGGATTATGCATCCTCTTTGGTCTGGGAATGCCTCTGGGTCTCCAAGGAATAGCTGGAAAGTGTCGCTGAGGAGATGAAGGTCTCTGTTTACCTCCTGGACCTGTTGCCTCTACGACACGACTAGAGATAAGCAGTGAAAGATTAACGTCTGAACTGTCATTATGATATTTTTAATAATTTCTACTCAATTACAGTTTTTTTTACAACTTTTACAGATTTTTCTATTAAAGCTTAATAAGCTTCAGTTTTGACACAACTCTTTGTAAGTTTTTAATAAGACAGAAGGCGATGACAACTGAATAGCAAATGACCTCATCGTCGCTGAAAGTAAAACGCACCCGTCCAATCTATTTATTTTGAACAAGAAGCTTCATCACATACACAATAATCATCAAACTACCAGAGTTGTGCAGCAGTTAGTCCAGTAGATAATCTGCTGTCAGACATTAAAAACAGAA
>JBBPBX010078974.1:0-16498 GCA_038048925.1 Garcialebias charrua
TCACCATTGAAGCTCTCTCACTCAAAATGGATCAGAGCCTCCAAAAGCTCTCTACTCTTTTACCACCACCTCTGTTGGAAGAAGTGTCTTGCTTTGTTGAAAAGGCTCAGCTATCACAACATCAAAAAAGCAAGGAACGTCAAAAAAGTAAGTTTCTAAAATTACAACAGAGAGCGGTTTTCTCATCACAAGTCATCAGTCAAGTTAAAGAGTTTGGCACCAGCACAAATACTCAGGAACTGTGGGTTAGAAATTTGTCTAACAGGACCTTGACACAACCTGAGAAAAATGTGCTGGCAAAAGGACTAAATTTTGCCATCTCCCCACAAGAAATACCTGTTGTGGAACTAATCACAGCCACTGAATCTGCGATTAGGAACAACAACTTGACAGAAACAGAGGCTGAACAACTTCGGATGAAAATATCAGCTACCCTCTCCAGTGCCAAACTGCCTCCCTCAAATCTTACACCGCAGGAAAGGAGAGCCATAACATCACTCAGCCAAGACCAAAACATCACCATTTTACCAGCGGACAAAGGAAGATGCACAGTAATACTCAACACATCTGATTACCAGGAGAAAATAACCACACTACTGAGTGACAGGAACACCTATGAGCACCTGAAGAGGGATCCAACTAACACCTTTAAAAAGAAAGTCACTGATTATCTGCAAAAACTTGAAAAGGAGAAAACAATCAATCGATCATTGTATTACAGATTATACCCGGGTGAGGCCACTCCCTGTCTGTACGGACTTCCAAAAATACACAAAGAAGATACACCTCTCAGACCCATCGTGAGCAGCATGAACTCAGTGACATACAATGTTGCTAAACATCTGGCTGGTATTTTAGCTCCTCTGGTTGGAAACACACCTCATCATATAAAGAACTCCATTGATTTTTCCAACAAAGTTCAACATTTGAAGCTAACCCCGGGAGAAACTCTTGTATCGTATGATGTGACTTCTCTGTTCACATGCATACCCATTTCTGAAGCAGTAGAAACCGTCAAAAAACGACTTCTACAGGACAAGGATTTGGACAAAAGGACCAACTTAACCCCAGACCACATCTGCACCTTGCTGGATCTCTGCCTCTCCACCACTTATTTCAAGTTCAATGACAGTTTTTATAGACAGAAGCACGGCTGTGCCATGGGATCTCCAGTGTCACCCATTGTTGCAAACCTCTACATGGAGGAAGTGGAACAGAGAGCCCTTAACTCCTATGAGGGGACAACTCCAAGCCATTGGTTCCGTTATGTGGATGACACCTGGGTCAAAATCCAAGCCAGGGAGGTGGAAGCTTTCACCAGACACATTAACTCAGTTGATAACAACATCAAGTTCACCAGAGAGGATGCTAACGATAACAAGCTGCCTTTTTTGGACTGTTTGGTGCATATGGAGGGAGAGGACAGTCTCAACATTGAAGTTTACAGAAAACCAACCCACACAGACCAGTATCTTCTGTTTGACTCTCACCATCCACTGGAGCACAAACTTTCTGTTATCAGAACCTTACAGCATCGGGCAGAACACATCCCCACAAGGACAGAAGGGAAGGAAAAGGAACAGAAACACATCAACAAATCGCTGCAAACATGTGGATATCCCAACTGGGCTTTTGTCAAGTCAGCGAGAAAATCTGCTAAACACAATAATCAACAGAAAAATGCTAACAGACGGAAAAACATTGTCATTCCTTATGTTGCTGGAGTCTCAGAGAATTTCAGAAGGATTTTCAACAAACACAACATCCCAGTACATTTCAAACCCAGCAGAACTCTCAGACAGAGGCTGGTCCACCCGAAGGACAGAACCCCCACACACAAACAGAGTGGTGTGGTGTATGCAGTCCAGTGCAGCGAGGTCTGCTCAGACCGTTACATTGGAGAAACGAAGCAGCCTCTTCACAAACGAATGTCCCAACACAGGAGAGCCACCACCTCTGGACAAAACTCAGCTGTTCACCTTCACCTCACGGACAAGGGACACTCATTTGAGGATGAAAATGTGCAAATTTTGGACCGAGAACACAGATGGTTTGAGAGGGGTGTTAAGGAAGCTTTGTATGTTAAGAGAGAAAAACCTTCTCTTAACAGAGGAGGAGGTCTGAGATTTCAACTTTCCAAAACTTACAACTCAGTTTTGGGGCTGATTCACAAAGGTCTTACACCGGATGGGAGCAGAGGTGTCTTGTCTGTGAATTAGACTAACAAAGTTTGTTGAGAAGCCTCTGTTGTTGGGCTGTGAGGTGTTGTTTGTCAATTTACATACAGTTGTTGTGTTTTCTGTCAGAGACTTCAAGGGAACTCCCTACTGTTAAGGTGTGTTCGGTCAATTTACATGTATGTGTTACCTCAGCTGTGATTAGTTGTGTTTTCTGTCAGAGACTTCAAGGGACTCCCTACTGTTAAGGTGTGATCTGTCAATTTACATGTATGTGTTATTGACTTGTAAGCCTGTATAAAACTTCTCGTTCTCACAGCTTCCATTCAGAATTGAAAAAGACTTCTGGACAGAAGTCGAAACGTTTTCTGTTACAAATAAAGTCCAGTTGATCCTGAATTGAACGCCTTTTTGATTTATCATGTCCTGGATGACTGAGAATCTTCACCAGCACATCACTCCTAACCGGTCGTGGGAGGTGATGGGGGTTGGAGTGTTTGCCAGCGGTTTTACGGCTGGACTTCCTGGGGCCGATGATACTGCTTTGGGGAGCTTGTACAGCCGGTGGCGCCTCATATGGCATATGAACTGGAGGCCTTTCCGGTGGTTCTGGCTTCACAGACGGGTTACTAACAGCCTCTCGGACCACCAGCCAAGATCCAGACTCCACATCATCCTCGTCACTAGTCTCATCAGGCAGACACTGCAGCCAAGCATCAGGGCAGGCATCTGTAGGTGGTAGAGCAGGTTTTATAGCAGTACGATGCACTTGTCTCACAAGATGAAGCTTATCAACTGGAGCAATTGAATATACCACACCACCTGTACTGGGCCCTCTCACGACTTGGTACACTGTGGACCCCCATGCATCTTGAATTTTTCTGCGACCTGGGCCCACATCACGCAAATACACTCTTTGTCCCACTTCAAGTGGCTTGCACTGAACCTTTTCATCATGCCTCACTTTCCTCCTCTGGGCTGCCAGCTCCACTCTGCCCCTGGCAGCATCCATGGCCACATTCAGACGCCTCCTGTGCTCTGCCACCCAGTCACACACACTGGGTGCCGTAGGCTCCGGAAGATGGCCAAGAAGGAAATCCACTGGCAAGTGAGGTTCTTGTCCAAACATGAGGAAGTGGGGTGATTCACCAGTCGACTGATGGGCAGTGGTGTTATAGTGGAAGACAAGCTGTGGGAGGTGTTCTGGCCAATTTCGTTTTTCTTCTGGAGGAAGGGAACGAAGCAGGTTAAACATAGTTCGATTAAAGCGTTCACACTGTCCATTTCCTTGTGGGTGGTAAGGTGTGGTACGACTTTTCTGAACTCCATACAGCTCACATAACTGTTGCACCAAGAGACTCTCAAAGTTCCTCCCCTGGTCTGAGTGGATGCGAGCCGGTACTCCAAAACGGTAAAACCACTCACGAACCAGGATCTTTGCTACCGTAGCTGCTTTTTGATCACGAGTGGGGATGGCTTGGGTGAACTTTGAAAACACATCTGTCATCACCATCACAAGCTCCCTTCCATCGCGGGCGGTTTCCAACAGTGTAAAATCAATGGCCAGCAGCTGATTTGGTCTTGAAGCAAGGAGGTGACCCATAGGAGCACGAGCTCTTGGCTGGGTGTTTTTAGCAAGGGTACACCTTTCACACTGCTGGCACCAGTCCTTTACATCTTTGTCCATCCCTGGCCAGAAACACCTCTGCTTCACGACATCAGTTGTCCTCTCTATCCCTTGGTGGCCATGATGTTGATGAAGCTCCTGTAACACCTCTGATCTTAAGCTCTCTGGGAGAAGTAACTGGAGAACCTCTTCTCCACCATCTGGTCT
Organism: Garcialebias charrua; assembly: GCA_038048925.1. Lineage (NCBI taxonomy): Eukaryota > Metazoa > Chordata > Actinopteri > Cyprinodontiformes > Rivulidae > Garcialebias > Garcialebias charrua. The sequence continues at coordinate 4,012 of JBBPBX010078974.1, forward strand.
CCAGCTGCGCCGATACAGGAGGTCCTCCTTCCGGACAATTCGACCCCACTGTTTTACAAGTCCCCGGGCCTCTGGACCCAGACGCTCCTTCTCAGCACAGCTTGGCACTCTCTGCTGCTGCCAAAACTCCAGAAACGCTGAGATGGCAGGGTCAGCCCTTTGGAGTACCCCCAGATCTTCCCCGCTGCGGGATGGCAGAGCAGTTATGACCAACTGGACAGGGTCTTCCTGCACTCCCACAAACCGCTCACCAATTGCCTCTGGAATGACTGTTCCTGGGAGGAGATACTCCAGTTGCGTTCTGTCCCCACTAGTCTGTTGCCTTGAGAGGGAATCTGCATTCTTGTTCACACGGCCTGGGCGATATCGGACTGTATACTCAAATGCTGAGAGTTCAGCGATCCACCGATGCTCCGTGGCGCCCAGTTTGGCTGTGTCCAAATGACTCAAGGGGTTATTGTCTGTCCATACTATACATCGGTGACCCCACAGGTACTCTTTGAACTTCTCAGTCATGGCCCACTTCATGGCTAACATTTCGAGCTTCATGGAGCTATAATGTTTCTCAGCAGCATGTAAGCTGCGGCTGGCATATGCAACTGGTTTCACTTTGCCACCTTGCTCTTGAGACAATACGGCTCCTAGCCCACTGTGGCTGGCGTCGACCTCTAAAATGAAAGGCAGAGAGAAATCAGCAAAAGCAAGTGTGGGGGCACTTACAAGCTTGGCCTTGAGCTCCTGGAAGCTCCTTTCACAGTCCTCCGACCAAACGTCTTCCAACAGTTGCCTTCGTCCTCTGCACACCTTCGACCCAGCAAGTTCTGCAACAAGACGATGAAGGGGGCCAGCTAGTTTAGAAAAATCTTCTACGAACCTCCTGTAATAATTGGCAAACCCCAGGAACGACCGCAACTCTGAGATGTTGGTGGGGTGAGGCCAGTTTAACACTGCCGCAACCTTTCCTGGGTCCGTGGCCACGCCCTCCTCAGAGATGAGATGTCCCAGATATTTCACCTGCTTTTTGAAGAAGTCACACTTTTCCAACTTGACTTTCAATCCTTCTTGTTTTAGGCGACTTAGTACCCCTTCCAGCCGTGTCAAGTGATCATCAACACTGGAAGAGAACACAACAATATCATCCAGATATAACAAGAGTGACTGACCATGCTGGGCCCCAAATATCCTCTCCATCAAACGCTGGAAAGTCCCTGGTGCATTGCATAGTCCAAATGGCATACGGTTGAACTCGAACAGGCCAAACGGGGTGCAGAAAGCCGTTTTTGGCTTATCGATCTCTGCAACTGGAACCTGGTTATATCCAGAAGCAAGGTCCATTGTTGTAAACCAGCGGGCGCCCGAGAGGGAGTCTAGTGTCTCTTCTATTCGAGGCAGTGGAAAAGCATCCTTCCTGGTCTTTTTATTAAGTTGTCTGTAGTCTACACAAAGGCGAAGACTACCGTCCTTCTTTCTGACTAGGACAATTGGGGACGCATAAGGGCTACTGCTCTCTCGAATTACCCGGGTTGCCAGCAGCTGGTTAATGTGAGACTTAACTGCCTCATATTCAGATGGAGGGATGCGCCGATACCGCTGTCGTACGGGAATATCATCTAACAAAGGGATGCTATGCTCAATTAAATTGGTAAAGCCAAGGTCACCATCAAAAGCAGAAAACACAGATTCATACTTTAGCAATAAGGCTCTCACTTTGTACTGCTCTATTCCATCCAGCATAGAGAGATCAAGGGAGGTTATCTTCTCTCTAACTGAGCCAGTCTCGACAGTATGGGACCTGACTGCAGCGATAATTTGCTCCTGTGCACAAGGGACTTCCTGCAACTCTGATGGTAGGCTCACCACATCTATAGGAGACAACACTCCAAGAGAACAGCGGGGTTTCAATGTAACCGTACACACCCCTACATTCACCACAGGAACATAAACAGTACCCCGAAAAACATGCAAGAGAGAAGGAGACACTAACAAACCCTCAGGTAAGCCAAACTTTGCATTTAAGGGTTCAATCAAAACAGCCCCTGCCAAGGCCAACATAGCAGAACAAGTAGCAGGTACAAGTTTAGTAGTGCCAGCAGGAACTACCACAGGTCTTTTACCACGCAGCTTTGCGACACTAGTCTGAATAGGGCCTTTCTGCAAGTTGGTCTGCTGATATAACTGGAAGGCAGGAAGCCAGGAACTGAAAGCCCCCAAAACTGTAGGGCGTTCAAACAACTCAGGGCCATACTGGTCAAACAACTGAAAATAGTAGGCCTTTATGACATTCATCCCAATTATGCCCGGTATATGAGGTAAACTAACCCGGCCTGGAGGGTCTCTAACAACCAAGATCCCTCTTCTAGGAATTACCACACCACACACCTCTATGTCTGGCTCAAGATAGCCCAAGTAAGGAATGCTCAAACCGTTGGCAGCTCTCAACTCTAACCAATGACAGGACTTTAACTTGTCTGGAAAATATTTCCTGAAAAAGCTCTCTGAAATGGTAGAAACCATAGAACCTGTGTCAAGGACACACTGGACTGGAACTCCAGATAATTTCACAGTGACTTGGGGACAAGGCGCCATTAAACACTCCTTCACCTCATTTACATGGGGACCCACTGAGCCTGAACCACTCCCTCCTAATGTTTGGCTCCTTACACTAGGGGGAGTTAGTTTTCCGACAACTGAGGGCTAGTGGTGACTTGGACCCGAGGGGACCTGAACTGGAAACTGGCGTTACAGTACCGTGCAATGTGACCTGGTTGCTGACACCTGTGACAAATCACACTACTAGGACCAGAAGAACTGGCCACAGGGTGCTACTACATAGCTGCAATGGATTGAGTGATCTGATCCGACTGGTCCTGTTGCTTTTGTACCAATTCTGTCAGAGTGGCAATTTGTGAGGCAGTAGAATTAGAGGGGGGCTCAATTTGGAGAGGGGGTGCACTAGCCCGTTGTACAGCACAAGAGGACGGTACAACACTATTATTGTCCACCTTACCCTCACGTTCCCATGTAATGGCCTTAGCCCTAACTTCCAGCAATGTACACCTTGGATTGTCATGAACGTAGCGGTTTAATTCCCTACGCAGATCAGAATTGCTAACATTTTGAGTAAATTGATCATGAAGTAAAATGTCTGCATTAGTCATGGCATGAGGAGAATTAGCTTTAACTCTGTTCATTAAACAAAACAACGAATGGGGAAATTCCTGCAAAGTTTCACCATGTATCTGTCTCCGTGAATAGAAGTCCTCTTGTAGTGAGACATACGACTGTTGGCAACCATACAGTTCTCTCAAAATGGCGAAAACAGTTTCTGGATTCTCACGTTCAGCTAATGGTCTATATTCAATCTCATCCCGAGCTACACCTTCGAGATGGTCAAAAATGAAAGCAACCTGATCTGTGGGTTCAACATGTCGGACTCACATGCTGGTACAAACTTCTTCTACCTACTCCTCAACCCCAATACCATGTGTCCCCCTGAAGGTTGGACACTCCCTTGGCAAGTAGATAATGCGGTCAGTTGTCCCCATGCTCCTCAGAGCTGTACGTGTACTTGGACCAGCTGGTGCATCATGTTGAGTTGAATTTGCTAGTGCAACGTCCCGTTCCTATTGCAGACGACTCCTATCGGCCTCCAACTGCTGGACTCGAGCCCGGAGTTCTTCAAGTTTCTCTGCCATAAGAACGGGGAGGTGGGTCCTTCTTCACTGTTGGGGAGGGGGGGTATCCAGCTAGGTCCCACGATGTGCCTACTGTTAGCCTATTATGCTCCCAACTTCTAAATGCTCTTTAGAATAGAGATAAATAAATAAAATATATATACTGTATACACACACAAACTGCCTTATCAGCCAGATCCTTCCAGCAACGCCAGTAAATGTAACACGGGCTATGAAGGCCCGGATTGTGACTCAGAGGATGTGACTCTAAAGCCAACTGGTAGACTGTAAATAGTCTAGGGCTTCCCTATTACAAATACGCAGGTACGCCTGGCTTCAAATGACAAAAACAGAAGTGTTGTATACAATATATATTTTATTAATTCCTTTCAATATTAAAACAGCCTTTATTAGATGCATTTATGCTATGGTGGTTCTACCATGCCAGTTGTAAAGGGCTAGCACAACTCCAAATCACTTAACACCAAAGGATGTTACATGCCAGTAACATGAGAGCATATACAGTTTAAAACAAGGCACAGAGTTGGGAGCACAATATAGCAACCGTAGCAATCTGCTGTACAGGAATGACAGTTAGTAAGGTGCTTGCACATGATAAACAATATTAGAAAATACAAGCATGTACCTTAATCAGTCACAATCCCAATAACAAGCACATTCAATTAGTTGCAGTGGCAATCTGCCACCCACTGGCACATGTCCTAAAGAAACAAACAAATACAAATAACTTTTAACAGAACTCCACAACAATATGTGGAGCAGCATTGACAGCACCCAACCAGCCATAAGTGACTAATGAAAAAAAACATTTACCTTAGCTTGTGCTTCAGGGCTTTGCACAACTCCATGAACACTGCAGCAGCACTCACTACAGCCACATGCGGCAAGAGACTAAACAGCCAACACCCTGGAGAAGAATGTTTGGCTTACATACCAGGTGCTTAGTAACACTAATGAGCTAAACCACACTGAAGGTGGAGGAACAGGACAAGGTGTGTTCAGAGGGCCAAACCAGAGTGGGAATTTACAGCCACTCTTCCAATGAACTAAAACCACCCGGTTACACATAGATTAAGAAAATATGGCAGGAAAACTGGGACATTACTGATACAGTGTTGTGCTTTCCACGCAAGATAGCCACTAGAACCGTGACTAATCCCACGTTAGCCTTCTCCTCCAAGGGGTCTATAAACTAATCCTAGCACCTAGGTCTTACCTGTAGCTTTGTAGGACAGTTATCTTTAAGGCTGTGTTGAGATGATTCACCAAGATGTGTTAACAACCTTCTATCTGCACGTTGCATCCAAAATCTCACCCCGCGAGTCGCTTGATCTAGCAGCTGAGGTCAGGACGTACCCTGCAAAGAAACGTGTGTTCACGGCCGCTCATCTCCTAATTAGCATTACAATTGTTATTCGATCTGGTTTGTTTCAGAATCTAGGTATAAGATTCAAGGATGCTGTTTATAATCAAAGCAAGGAAACCCTTAAAAACCTCCTACGTCTTGATATTAAAGTTGAACCAAGCTCTTCTTTTTTCCATGAACATAAGGGGATGAAAAAATAGTCCAAATTTTTACTTTTTGCTTTGCTTTAATCAATGATTTGCAGGCGAACAGCATCAATAGAATATATCTTTATTGGCATATTTGCACCAAGGTACAAAGTTTTGCAATTGGCGCGCGCACCATCCGAAGAGGGACGTACGCACGGAAGCCGCAGCAGTATAAAACCGCGCCACCAACAATCAGATATGGAAAAAGGAACATACAGTCGGGTAATCATTGGTATTCAAAAAAAGAATCTATCACATTTTGTCTTAGGACACTCTATGATAAAGTCGAAAAAACTCTACCAGCTTTAGCACGAATAAAGACAAGACATGTTGCATTTGATGGCAAGTAGGGAGATAGTCCGTGAGTAATCATTTCAGATAAGCACAGTCTGCAGATGGCTCAGCTCGGCTCCATCTGAATGCACACAGAGACCTCTGGAGGTAGGGGGGTACAGCGAGTTCTCAACAGCTTTCGACTCCAGGAGAAGTTTGCAGTCAGCCTTCTTTTCAAGGTTGCTCAGAGTCCCGATTAGATTAGTCGCTTTATTTATTTTCAGGCCAGGCTACAGTGTACTTTTGACTGCAGCCTTGAAGTCCAGGTGCTGTTCAGGTCCAAATCGCCGAATCATGTGAGGTTCCGAGCTACAAATCCCCATCTGTGCCCTGATGGAGCCCGGACGACTGTAAACGAGTCCTAAAATGCACCGCATGTCCGCGGCTATCCATCGCTGCTCCCATCATGCGGTTCAGCTTGTACAACAGCTGGGTCGTTGAGGTCATAGCCCGGATCAAAGAATCTTGTTGAGCAGGAAGTCTCTCCAGCGCGTTGATCGCCGCGGCAGCCTCTCTCAGCTTCCAGTAGCAGAAACCTCCGCCAATGCCAAAAAACAGAGCAGCTTTCACCAATTTTCATTCATTCAACCTTTATTTAGTCAGGTAAATCTTTTGTACCTCATGGGCTCATTTACGAAAGCGACCTGCTAAAACTAAAGAACAATGAACAGCAATGATAGAATTTCCTTAAACAATAAACAAACAAACAATAAACAATAGAAAACAAAAGAGAGAAAAAAACAAAATATATATATTTTTTTTTTTTAACAAAGCATCAAAAAACTAGCAAAACATTATAAGGTAGACGTATAAAATCAAAGACAGGAACAAATCTGCATTGGTTTTTGCCAGGATTCCAACAGATTCTGAAAACCATTTAGAGAAGTCAAGGTCGAGAGCTTCAGATCTTTTTGTAAGATATTCCAGGAAGCTGGAGCAGAGTAGGAGAAGGCCCTTTTTACAAGTTAATAATAATAATAATAATTAATTCAATTTATAACGCACTTTTCATTACTGAAAATCTCAAAGTGCTACACATATATTGAATGCTACACACATTCATAAACCGGTGGCGGCAGACTACCATGCAAGGTGCTTTCCAGTCCTACCGGGAGCAACTCAGGGTTAAGTGTCTTGCCCAAGGACACAACGACACATGGTGCGGGTCCCGGGAGTCGAACCGCCAACTTTCCGATCGGGAGACGACTGCCATTACCACTACACCACGGCCGCCCTCCTCACTGACGGAACACTGCAGGTAATCATGTCCTGAGAGCGCACACTGTAGCTGCACTCACGCAAAGACATGTAGGAGGAGATGTATGAGGGCAGCAGACCAAGAAGTGATTTAAAGATGAAAATGTACCAGTGGAAGAGTCTGCGTGAGGTTAATGATGTCCAGTTAACCAGTGAATACAGGGTGCAGTGGTGGGTACGATAATCACAGCCAGTTATGAATCTTAGTGCACCATGATAGACCACATCCAACATCCGCAGGGTGCTTGTAGGAGCATTCATGTAGAGAATGTCACCGTAATCAATGGAGGGAAGGAAAGTCACAGATACAAGGCGTTTCCTAACATTCAGTGTTAGACATGATCTGTTTCTGAAAAAGAAACCCAGTTTAACTTTCAGTTTCTTCACTAGGTTTTCCACGTGGAGTTTAAAAGAGAGATGTGAATCGATCAGGATACCCAGATATTTATAGGAATCAACAAACTCAATAGGGACACCATTTGAAGATAAAATCAGAGGAGGATCTGCTGGAACCGCCTTCCTATTTGAAAAAAACATCCCTTTTGTTTTATCAGCATTTAGGACAAGTTTGAGACGGAACAAATCTGACTGGATGATGTCAAAAGCGGATTGCAGTAACTGGAAAGCCTTAGCTACTGTTTTAGCTCGGCAGTAAACAACTGTATCATCAGCATAGAAATGTAAGGATGCATCAGGGATGCAGTGACCTACATTAGCTATGTAGATTGTAAAGAGAGTTGGTCCTAAAACTGAGCCTTGTGGTACACCATTTTTAACTGTTAAATAGCTGGAAGAAGTACCGTTATGTTGAACACATTGCCTCCGATTGGAAAGATAGTTAGAAAACCAACCGATGGTGTGATCAGAGAAACCGATTTCTGAGAGCTTATGACACAGGATGTTATGATCCACAGTGTCAAAAGCTTTAGACAGGTCTAAGAAAAGTGCAGCACAATAGTCCTTAGCATCCAATGCTTCAACAACATCATTCAGAACCTTCAGAGAAGCAGTTGTTGTGCTGTGTTTTTTCCTGAAACCAGATTGATGGAGAGGTAAGATGTTAAATGAGTCCAGATAATTTTTGATCTGAGAGTTTATCAGTTTTTCTTGAACCTTGGCTAAGATGCAGAGTTTAGAGATCGGTCGATAATTGTTCAGTGAGGTGGGGTCACCTCCCTTCAGCAAAGGAAGAACAAAGGCTGTTTTCCAAGCATCCGGAATGGAATTTTGGCTTATGGACAGATTAAAGATGTGGGTAACAGGGACTGTTAGAGAATTCAAATATTGATCATTTAAAACTTATTACTTTAATGTATTCTGATGAATCATTAACCAGTTTGCTTTACTAAAAGTCTTTCTGTATGAAACAAAACATCTCTGAAGAACACAACTTGTTGCTTCCTGCACACAGAACAAAAACACTGATTAGGCCAGCTCATGTTTTAATCACAGATAAGGTTTTGACATTACGTTATTGTTTGTTTTGACATTGCCACACTCATGTTTTAATCACAGATAAGGTTTTAACATTACGTTATTGTTTGTTTTTACACTGCCACGTTTTCCATGTGCTATCTGAAACTGTCATCCTGTTACTCATTATTGTCCAACCTTTGAGAGAATAAAAAGCCAGTACGCACTTTCCAATTTGGATTTGATCTCAAACACTTTTGAAACATGTTTCAAAGTGTCTTGAGGTGATCTCCCATTTTCAAAGTCTGCTGCTCTGAAAATTAATTCTTGTCTCTCTTCTTGTATGGTTCGTGTTGAAGGTGAAGGTGTTTAAAAATCCTCCATCATTTTTTTTTATTTTTTTTATTTTTATTTTTTTTTCAGAGCAGCAGACTTTGAAAATTAAAGTCGTCAGGATAGGACTGGAAAGCACCTTGCATGGTAGTCTGCACTCCAATCACATCAGCAAAATGATGTCAACAATCACACATGAACACTTCTCAACGTGCAGCTTTTAACATCACAACAGCAGCAAATCAGCTGGAAATCACATCAGCAAAATGATGTCAACAATCACACATGAACACTTCTCAAAGTGCAGCTTTTAACATCAGAACAGCAGCAAATCAGGGACTCCCATCAGCAAAATGATGTCAACAATCACACATGAACACTTCTCAAAGTGCAGCTTTTAACATCAGAACAGCAGCAAATCAGGGACTCCCATCAGCAAAATGATGTCAACAATCACACATGAACACTTCTCAAAGTGCAGCTTTTAACATCAGAACAGCAGCAGTGCAACCAGTGCGTTGATGAGTGTCCATGTGCATGAGAAAGAAGTCCATGAACTCAGAAAAAGCTAGAAGCAGCAGAAAAATGAAACAAAATTGTCTTACTTTGACTGAAGTGTAGGTAGACAGATGTTTTTCTCATGATCAAACCTGCATCTTGCTCAACAATGAATGTTGGGAGCATTTACTTTTCCACTGTCATGCGCAGTGTCACGCCCATGCCCAACTAACAACAGCCAAGGGGCAATCCCCTCCCCCACCTCGCCGATTGCCGTGTGTGACGCAGTTACGCCGTAGCTCGATTATATACTTGTAATGGGGCTCGTTCGTAGGTCACGTTTTTTCTGCCGTACGTCGATGGTATTCTTCTACTTTGGCTCGTTCGTAGGTCCCGTGGTTCGCAGGTCGGTGGAGTCGTAGGTCGGGGGTTCCCTGTAGTTACGTTTCGCGGCTTTGATGGCAGTTGTGCATTTATTCCTTAGCTGCCGAAATTTCAACCAATCAGTGTCTGAGTGTGATTTTCTTGCTGCGGCCCAAAGATGATCTCTCCAGTGCAGGAGATCAGCTAGTTCAGGAGTAAACCAGGGGCTGTCACGGCCCTTTATCCTGAACTGCCGGAAAGGAGCGTGTTTGTTTACAAAGTAAATGAAACTACCATGAAAATAGTTCCAAGCGGTGTTCACGTCATTGATTTGTAGGATACGTTGCCAATCAAAGTGGGATAGATCCCAAAGGAATGACTGTTCACAGAAACGTTTCAAATCCCTTTTTTGGATTATTCTGGGCTTAGCAGGTGGAAGTTTAGTAGATCTAAGAGCTGCTATTACGGAATGATCACTCAAAACGTTAGCAAATACACCTATACCAGGAAATTTGTGAGGTGCATTTGTGAAAAACAGATCTAAGGTGGAAGATTTTTCGGGACATTTTATGTTTGGTCTGGTGGGAGAATCGATAAGTTGTGTTAGATTGAGAGATAGGCAACATTCCTTGAATTTATCACAGAGGGGGGTCGACTTATTCCAGTCAATGTTGAAATCTCCTGCCAAAACAATCTCATTGTATTTTAAATTTCCTATGAATTCAGTCAGGGAGGATAGAGCTTCAGGTGTTGCGGAGGGGGGACGATAACAACCTACAACAGTTAAGGGCTGACCTCCTTTCAAAGTGATGTTCACAGCTAAAGCCTCAAACTGGTTTGCGATTGTTTTTTTAGATGCAATCCTGGCAGCCAAAGAGTCTCTGATGTAAATAGCGACTCCACCTCCCTTTTTATTACGATCACAACGATAGATCTTAAATTCATTGATTGCCAGGTCATTTTTCAAAACAGAATTTTTGAGCCAAGTTTCAGAGATAACGATCACATCTGCCCCAGAAGAAGTGATTAGGATTTTCAGTTCATCAAGTTTTTTTAGAAGGCTACGAGCGTTTACATGCAGAAAACGGAGACCTGAAATATTTTTAAACTCATTAGGTGTACAGTAGTTAGTGATTGGCCCTGGGTTGGGCTGAATCCCTGAGATCATTAACAACAATAATATCAGACATTTACTTGACTTCTTTGTCACTGATGTGTAATTACAGGAGTTAACAGTGTGACATTTTGCCCCCATAATTGAACCATGTGAAACATTAATGAAGACACGATCATTCAGAACCCAAAAACAATGAAAGCTGCAGTGATGGGCAGTTCCTGATGTGTTGATAAGATTCAGTGATTCCAGGTAGTCTGAGAACTGAAAATAATGACAGTAATATGAATGAGGCAGAAAAGTCTCAGACCATAAAGCGTCACAATTTAAGTGGGCAAACAGTTCCGTTGTGGAGGCCCAACTGCAGTTTGTGTGAGGGGGGATCCAGCCTCCTTGAGAATATGAATGGATGTGGCCATGGTGAACACAAGCTGGATCCAGAATCACGGAAAGAAACAAACAATTTGTAGCAAACAGCAGAGTGAGCTGCCAGATAGGCCCCCTGAAATTAAGGGCATGGTTGAAGCCTGTTTCAAGTCAGTAAAAGGAAGGGACAACAGCGTGAACAACACTAACAACGCAGCTCTGCTCGTCTGATCCAGAAACAGCTCACAACAGTGTGAAACAGGCACCAATGATGATGAACCTGTTCCTCCGCGCTTCACTCTCTGCTCGTCTGATCCAGAAACAGCTCACAACAGTGTGAAACAGGCACCAATGATGATCCTGTTCCTCCGCGCTTCACTCTCTGCTCGTCTGATCCAGAAACAGCTCACAACAGTGTGAAACAGGCACCAATGATGATCCTGTTCCTCCGCGCTTCACTCTCTGCTCGTCTGATCCAGAAACAGCTCACAACAGTGTGAAACAGGCACCAATGATGATCCTGTTCCTCCGCGCTTCACTCTCTGCTCGTCTGATCCAGAAACAGCTCACAACAGTGTGAAACAGGCACCAATGATGATCCTGTTCCTCCGCGCTTCACTCTCTGCTCGTCTGATCCAGAAACAGCTCACAACAGTGTGAAACAGGCACCAATGATGATCCTGTTCCTCCGCGCTTCACTCTCTGCTCGTCTGATCCAGAAACAGCTCACAACAGTGTGAAACAGGCACCAATGATGATCCTGTTCCTCCGCGCTTCACTCTCTGCTCGTCTGATCCACAAACAGCTCACAACAGTGTGAAACAGGCGCTGAAACAATGAGGATTCTGATCCTCTGCGCTTCACATCCCGTCACTGTGCTTCATGTCCTCTCTGCTGTCTGAGCCAGTTGGATGTTTTCAACAACAAAAAAATGACTGTTTTCTCCAACTGAGGCTCTTTAAAGAGTTATCTACAGCAAGTAAGTTTGGTTTCTCAAAAAATTAGGCTCTTTAACGAGTTATCAACAGCAGGTAAGATATTTATTATGTGGCTGTTCCCTCTTCAGCCCAAAAAAGCCACTTCCAAGAATAAATGAAAAAGAACGAGTTATCAACAGCAGTTCAGATATTTATTTTTTGGCTGTTCCCTTTTCAGCCCAAAAAAAACCACTTCCAAGAATAAATGAAAAAGAATTAAAAAAACAGCAAGTCTCAATGGAGGAGGTGAAGCTTTCAGCTTCAATTAATCCTCAGCTCGGTTCAGTTGTGCTCACCCAGTCCTGCTCCCATCCAGATCAGCACTTCAAAGCAGCCGCGTGCAGCCGCGTGCAGCCGCGTGCAGCCGCACGTCTCTCCAGCTGAGCACAGAGCGCGGGTTCCCACCGTGATCCCACGGAGCGGAGATGTACAGACTCTCCTCTTTGGGTAACGGGTCACAATTGAGAACGGCTTTAATGCAAACAAAGTCCCCCACAGCCAACTCGGTTTTTGTTCTGGTCCAGGTTCGGCCAGGTACACTCCCCCCCCAAACCACGAGGTCAATCAAACAAAAGGCAGCAGAA
>JBBPBX010078975.1:0-16498 GCA_038048925.1 Garcialebias charrua
CCCCGCAAAACTGTATGGTCAAATCATGACATCACTTAAGCCACGCCCCCTGACAACAGGAAGTGTAAAGTTTTACGTTGAACGGTCCATATCGGACCCCTGTTACCTAATCAGCGTGGCATTGTGTCCAGTGACCGAAGACATGTTGGTGTAACAAGCATTCCAATACTGTTCGTTTTTGGTGGAGCATGTGGGCGTGGCGACGTGGCGAAGTAAGACATAACGCCATCACCATACGTTTGGTTCTAAAATCCACAGATTTGATCCGAGGAGTACCAAAATCAGTATGATCGATCATTGCCCACTCCTTGAACAGGTGTCTATGCTAATTAGCATATAGACTCCATAGCGCCCCCTAGAATATTTAAAAACATCAGCCCCAAGCCATTTTTGGCCCGATTATTCTGAAACTCGGTGAATATATGTATCTTCTCAGGATCTACGAAAAACTCTCTTGGAGCACTGGTCAAAAACAAACACGAATTCGGCCATTTTGGGTCAAAGGTCATTTTCCGACGTTTTTGAATTACATATTTAAACAAACTCCTCTTAGGGATTTTGAAGGATTGGCTTCAAACTTGGTCAATATGCCCTTAACACATTGGACTATAAAAGTTATCAAAAGCTTGATTTTCGTTTATGCTAAAGGGGCGTGGCCAGGCCTCAAACTTGCGTTTCACGCCATAAATTTCAAACCGCTATAACTTTTACATTGAAAGACTAAAATGTACAAAACTTGGCATGAGTCATCCCTGTAGAATGCCCGACGATCCTCTGTGGTCATGTTGTGATGTCATCAAAGCCCCGCCCCCTCAGAACAGTCAATTTTTAATTGGATTACTACAGTTATATCTCAGTGATACATCATCCAATCTGCACGAGATTTATTGTGATTAATCAGTGAACACTTCTACACACATTGATAATGGTATGTAAATTTTTACTCCATAGCGCCCCCTATATTATTACTACAGTTATATCTTAGTGATACATTATCCGATCTGCACGAGATTTATTGTGCTTTATCAGTGAACACTTCGACACACATTGATAATGTATGTAAATTTTTACTCCATAGCGCCCCCTATATTATTACTACAGTTATATCTTAGTGATACATTATCCGATCTGCACGAGATTTATTGTGATTCATCAGTGAACACTTCTACACACATTGATAATGGTATGTAAATTTTTACTCCATAGCGCCCCCTGTATTATTACTACAGTTATATCTTAGTGATACATTATCCGATCTGCACGAGATTTATTATGCTTTATCAGTGAACACTTCGACACACATTGATAATGGTATGTAAATTTTTACTCCATAGCGCCCCCTATATTATTACTACAGTTATATCTTAGTGATACATTATCCGATCTGCACGAGATTTATTGTGATTCATCAGTGAACACTTCTACACACATTGATAATGGTATGTAAATTTTTACTCCATAGCGCCCCCTATATTATTACTACAGTTATATCTCAGTGATACATTATCCAATCTGCACGAGATTTATTGTGCTTTATCAGTGAACACTTCGACACACATTGATAATGGTATGTAAATTTTTACTCCATAGCGCCCCCTATATTATTACTACAGTTATATCTTAGTGATACATTATCCGATCTGCACGAGATTTATTGTGATTCATCAGTGAACACTTCTACACACATTGATAATGGTATGTAAATTTTTACTCCATAGCGCCCCCTGTATTATTACTACAGTTATATCTTAGTGATACATTATCCGATCTGCACGAGATTTATTGTGCTTTATCAGTGAACACTTCGACACACATTGATAATGGTATGTAAATTTTTACTCCATAGCGCCCCCTATATTATTACTACAGTTATATCTTAGTGATACATTATCCGATCTGCACGAGATTTATTGTGATTCATCAGTGAACACTTCTACACACATTGATAATGGTATGTAAATTTTTACTCCATAGCGCCCCCTATATTATTACTACAGTTATATCTCAGTGATACATTATCCGATCTGCACAAGATTTATTGTGCTTTATCAGTGAACACTTCGACACACATTGATAATGGTATGTAAATTTTTACTCCATAGCGCCCCCTATATTATTACTACAGTTATATCTTAGTGATACATTATCCGATCTGCACGAGATTTATTGTGATTCATCAGTGAACACTTCTACACACATTGATAATGGTATGTAAATTTTTACTCCATAGCGCCCCCTATATTATTACTACAGTTATATCTCAGTGATACATTATCCGATCTGCACGAGATTTACTATGCTTCATCAGTGAGACCTCGTGGACACATTGATATTGTGGTTTAACATATGACTCCAGAGCGCCCCCTAGATTATTAAAATCGTTATATCTTAGTGATACATCATCCGATCTAAACCAGATTTATTGTGCATCATCAGTGAGCCCTCATGGACACATTGATATGGTGGGCTAACATTTTACTCAAGTGCGTCACCTAGATTAGTCAAACTGTTATATCTCATTTATACATCATCCAATATTTACCAGATTTATTGTACATCATCAGTGAGCACTTCAACACACATTGATACTATGGTTTAACAGATAACTCCAGTGCGCCCCTACATTATTTTTCAAACTGTTACATCTCATTGCTAGATCATCTGATCTGTTCTACATTTACTGTGTGTCATCTGTCAGCACTTCTAAACACGTATATATTGTTGTTATTCGCTAACTGTTCTTGGCAAACGGGTGCTGGATGGACATGAGAGAGTTCGAGGTGGTGACCGAGCAGATCAGCTGGAGGTCCCATGGTTGACATAATAAGGCTGGAGCGGCGCTAAGCTGCGAGGGCCTCAATGCTGCTTGCAGCTTTAATTTCTTACTGTTTTTTCACTGGGTATTTATGTCATTTGTTTAAATTGTGATTTTGTGTTAGTTTTGCCACGTTTTAAGTGTTTTATTTTTTGGTTTGGGTGTGGCCGTCAGCAGTGATGGCATAGTTACATTGAAAAAGTAAGTTAGTTAAGTTACTGATTAGTCCTTGGGAATAGTAACTTTTTTTTTAATTCATTCATTCTACATCAACATAAAAGAAAACAATGTATAAACATACAGTGTAAAATGTAAAAGACATAAAATGAAAGGTGGCAGAGAGAAGAAATAATCTTATAATTTCTGCCCCTTTTTTCACAGTAACAAAATCAAACTCAATCCAAACAATTAATTCAAGCAATGTTTCTCAAGTAACAATAACAACAACAACAACAACAAAAAACAACAACAACAAACAAAAAAAGACAAACCAAAAAAACAAACAACTTCGTTAATCAACTAGAAAGTTTCCTACTTAAATGGATTTAACTAAAGATTTTCATATTTTGATAACAACTTAGATTTGATCATCTTTTTAAACACAAGCATCGATCTAGATTTAATATCGTTAGTTAAGTTACTGATTACTTGATTTGGAAAGTAACTAAGTTAGATTACTAAGTTACTTTACTAGTTACTTTCAGCCGTTGCTGACAAGAACACTCTGTCACAATACGTAAAAAATGTAAATGTTTTAATAAAATAATTACTAATAAATAATATTCTAAAAACAAAATGGTCTTTCTTGACTTCATAAATACTTGTTTTTATAAAACATAAAATAGTCTGAGTTCATTAAACATAAATACTTTTGATTAAAAAATAAGGTAGTATTTCTTGATTTCAATATCATAAATGAAGGTTGAATGAATAAAGAAATACTTGCTTTATATAAAAAAATTGTGTCTTTCTTGACTTCACTAAACAAATAATATTTTTACAAAAAAGACTTATAAAATGTTTATTTTGAAAATGTGTCAAGTAAACAATACGTTTGTATGAAAATAAATAAAAGCATGAGCCACTGGCCAAAAGGATGGCCCAGCACAGAAGATCAACATCATCAGGTCAGGACTCTGCGGTCTACACTCATCTCCAGCGGTCACTCTTTCAGGGATGAAGATGTTCACATCCTTGATAGAGAGGAACGATGGTTTGAGAGAGGAGTAAAGGAGGCCATCTTTGTGAGAAAAAAAACATCCATCATTAAACAGAGGTGGAGGCCTCCAGGTTCACGTTGTGTGTGTTCAGGTTGTGTGTAGAATGACTGTTGTTGTGAAGAAGAGAAAAAGAGTAAAATCAGAGAAGAAGACCCAATGGTGGAAACTAAAGAAGGAAGAATGTTGTGAGAAATTCAGAGACGAGCTGTTAAAGGCTCTGGGTGGTAAGAAAGAGCTTCCAAGTGACTGGGCTACTACAGGAACAGTAATTAGAGAGACAGGTAGGAAGGAAGGTACTTGGTGTGTCATCTGGACAGAGAATGGATGATAAGAAAACCTGGTGGTGGAATAGTGAAGTCCAGGATGCAATTCAAAGAAAGAGATTAGCCAAGAAGAAATATGACAGTGAGAGGACTGAAGAGAGGAGACTGGAATACAGTATAATGGTACGTCCAGACCGAACAGCGTTTCAACTTCCAAAAAGCTCGTCACGCACGCAAGTGGACGCACTTGGTGTCCAGACCAGAACGCCAGAATGCGAAACTGCTGCGGGGTGTGTGGGAGGAGCTTACCGGTATACCGAGTCCTCACTGCACTCCGCCAGGCGAGGAGCTTTTTATTTCTGTCTCTGTAGAGCAGACTTGACTGGTCGTGAAGGACTTGTCGCGAACACACAGCTACAATGAGTTTCTCTTCCATAGTCCATGACTCCGCGGGTTTTTTCTGTGTCCCACAAACAATACGTCACATAGTTGCGCAATCGTTTCCGCGTCACATAGGGACTCTCCCCCTCTCCCCCTGACCCCCTCTCTTCTCCCCCCGACTCTCCCTGATCAACCAATCAGGGAGAGTTGAACGGCGTTTGAATGTTTGAACCGCAAAATCTTCAGCTAAATCAACGTGTGCTTTGGAGGCTGACGCGGGTTCACGTGCACGGAAAAACGCTTTCCATCATGCTCAACACGCACGTGACGTGACGGCCGACGCCAAGACGCGGCTGGAAGCGCGTCCCCCATTGACTTTGCATGTAAGCTGGACGCTCCTGCCGTTGAAACGCTGTTAGGTGTGAATGCACCATAAGAAGATGGGACGTAGAGCAAAGAAGGAAGTAGCTAAGGCAAAGCAGAGGACGTACAATGAGTTGTATGGGAGACTGGACAATAAAGAGGGCGAGAAGGACTTGTACCGATTGGCAAGACAGAGAGATCAGGCTGTAAAGGATGTGCAGCAGGTTAGGCTTATTAAAGATAGGAATGGAAATGTCCTAACAAGTGAGGAGAGTGTGACAGGAAGATGGAAGGAGTACTTTGAGGAGCTAATGAATGAAGAGAATGAAAGAGAAAGAAGAGTAGAGGTCATATAATCTGTGGACCAGGAAGTGGGAAAGATTAGTGAGGGTGAAGTCCAGAAAGCTCTGAAAAGAATGAAGAAGGGGAAGGCAGTAGGACCTGATGACATACCAGTGGAGGTTTGGAAATGTCTTGGAGAGATGGCAGTGAGGTTTTTGACTCAAATATTTAATGGAATATTTGAGGGTGAGAAAATGCCTGAAGAATGGAGAAGAAGTGTGCTGGTTCCCATTTTTAAGAACAAGGGTGATGTACAGAGTTGTAGCAACTACAGGGAATTAAGTTGATGAGCCACACAATGAAGATCTGGGAGAGAGTTGTGGAAGGAAGACTTAGACAAGAGGTGACTATCTGTGAGCAGCAGTATGGTTTCATGCCAAGAAAGAGCACCACAGATGCATCTTTGCTTTGAGGATGTTGATAGAGAAGTACAGAGAGGGTCAGAAAGAACTCCATTGTGTGTTTGTGGATTTAGAAAAAGCATATGACAGGGTGCCAAGAGAGGAGGTGTGGTATTGCATGAGGAAATCTGGAGTGGCAGAAAAGTATGTTAGACTGGTACAGGACATGTATGAAGACAGCAGGACAGTGGTGAGATGTGCTGTAGGAGTGACAGATAGCTTCAAGGTGGAGGTGGGATTGCATCAAGGATCGGCTCTGAGCCCCTTCTTGTTTGCTCTGGTGATGGACCGACTAACAGATGAGGTCAGGCAGGAATCTCCATGGACTATGATGTTTGCAGATGTTACATGGGCACTTTTTTCAGTCTTTTGTTTGTTTGTTATTTTTATTTTTGGCACCTTTTTGACGGTTCACTGGTGAAGGGGGCGGGGCTCAGCCAGTCAAGTGGTTTTAGCTGAGCTGGCAGCACACCTGGGGGTGGTGATGAGAAGATTGAACTGACGGTGATGCAGAGATTGATTGATGGAGTAGCATGTGTTGGGAGCGGCTATGAGGCTTTTGGGCTGTGGGAGCTGCTATGTGAAGACGTGTAAAAGAAGGAAATAATTTGAGACGGTGCGGGTGGACTCTGGGGGAACAGAGTCCTCACCTCGGGCTGATCACCCAGAGGGGGAGCGTCGGATGTTTTTGGCCGGGAGGAACAGGGTTTGTCCTGGATGAACGGCTGGACGATAGTAATGTACCGGGGAGTTTACACGCCTGCTGGCCGGGAGGAACAGGGTTTGTCCTGATGAACCGGCTGGACGCAGTAATGCATCGGGGAGTCACGCCTGCAAACACAACCACCTACACTACTAAAATCACAAGTGGTGCGTTTTTAAGAAAAGAGAAAAACTATAAAGAAAAGCAACAACAACAATTATTGAGCAGAACATCTGACGGATGAAGGAACGTGTGGGCTCGCCCCTTCCCAGGATGTCAGCTGATAAGACTCTGATCAGACATCTTAGGGTAAGCCCCAAACCTCACTCTGTGTTCTGTCAGGTGCCTGTTTAGTTTCTTTCTTTTCTTTTTTTCTCATCACACACTTTTAGTTGCGACCACTACTCTCCATTAAGCAGTGATAAGATAAGAGCGAGCTGGGGAGGGAAGTGGTTTCGTAACAAGTGGGGGCTCACGTCAGGGATCTGAAACTATGGACGCATGTATGGAGTGGAAAAGCTGCCATAAATTACATGAAAATTATATTGGTGTTTCGTTGATTCCTGTTGAAAATAGTGATGATAAATTAAGGAGGAATTTAAAGTTTAAGAATTTCTAAAAGAGGAGTTTTAAACTTTTTTGGTTTAGTGTGATTTTTTTTTGGTTTGGTTTGGTTGAATTGTTTTTAGTTTAGTTTATTTATTTATTTTTTGCCACCATGGGGAATATGTTTGCAGGTCTCATTAAAATGTTTGGGAAGGAAGAGATGAGGAAATTCATTGTGGGGTTGGACACAGCAGGAAAGACAGATATTCTGTACAAACCTAAATTTGGAGAGATGGTGACGTCCATCCCCACACTAGGTTTTAATGTAGAGACTGTTGAGTACAAAACCATCAGTTTTGCAGTTCGGGACATTGGTTGAGGACGAGCTCTGTGATGTTGTGCTTGTAGTGTTTGCTAGTGTCAAACTGTCAAGGATGGGATGAAGACGTGAGACATTTTATTGGGCTAAAAAAAAAAGGATATTTTTTTTTGTTTAGGTGGGGAAGTGTTACGTGGGCACTTTTTTCAGTCTTTTGTTTGTTTGTTATTTTTATTTTTGGCACCTTTTTGACGGTTCACTGGTGAAGGGGGCGGGGCTCAGCCAGTCAAGTGGTTTTAGCTGAGCTGGCAGCAC
Source organism: Garcialebias charrua (assembly GCA_038048925.1). NCBI lineage: Eukaryota > Metazoa > Chordata > Actinopteri > Cyprinodontiformes > Rivulidae > Garcialebias > Garcialebias charrua. The sequence goes on from JBBPBX010078975.1 coordinate 7,669, forward strand.
ACCTGGGAGATGATGAGAAGATTGAACTGACGGTGATTCAGAGATTGATTGATGGTAGTGTGTGTTGGGAGCGGCTGTGAGGCTTTTGGGCTGTGGGAGCTGCTGTGTGAAGACGTGTAAAAGAAGGAAATAATTTGAGACGGTGCGGGTGGACTCTGGGGGAACTAAAGGCCTTGTTATACTGTACTCGGCAAGACGCCCTGGCGCACGTATTTTACCCCCCGTTGAGTGAGCAAACATTGCGCAATTTTTGGCCGCACTCCCGCTGTGATCCCCCGGTGACAGCGCATCATGTACATAGCCCCCAAGCAGAACTCCGAGAAGCCGACGATGCGGCTCGCAGCGTGTGATTGGTTCAAAGTTTGTGGGCGTTTTTTGTTTTTGCTTTGACAGACATGGATAGTTTTGAAGAGAACTTGTCTGTGTGTGCGCGCGCACGCAAACCGTGCGCCTCAGCAAACTGCGCATTGCATCCAACACACACACACACACCAATACATATATATATAAATATATATATATATATATATATATATATATTTACGCGCGCGCACACAAAAGCATGCGCGCCTGCATGCACCCTTTAAAAGAAAGCAAACTCCACTGAAATACAACAAGCCGTGGTGGTCTAGTGGTTAATAGGTTGCGTTGCAAAACCAAAGGATGTGAGTTTGAATCATAGTTGAGTTTTTTTTAAATGATTTGGTTGACTATAATATTATTTTATTATTGTTCAAAGCTCAGAATTTATGGTTTTGTGTGAGAAATCATATAATATCTTGTATTTTTTTTATATATGTGATTGCTATTTGAATTGATTGTTAATTTTGTTTGAAGAAGGGGCAGAAATAATGAGATTTTTTTCTTCTTCTGCCTCCTTTCATTTCATGTATTGTTTTGTTTTATAATGTGGTTTTGTAAATAATTTTCTTGTGTTTTTACAATTTGAAATGAATAAATTCAATAAAAAAAAAGTTGGAAGAGGGAGGGATTTATTATAATTTATCCCCCACGTCTTGCCAAGTATAAACACTCAATGCGGTCGGTGACACACACGCAATTGCATCATCGCTGGGTTCACTCAACGGGGGGTAAAAGACGTGAGACACTAGTATAAACCTAGCTAGAGTCCTCACCTCGGGCTGATCACCCAGAGGGGGAGTGTCGGATGTTTTTGGCCGGGAGGAACAGGGTTTGTCCTGGATGAACGGCTGGACGATAGTAATGTACCGGGGAGTTTACACGCCTGCTGGCCGGGAGGAACAGGGTTTGTCCTGATGAACCAGCTGGACCATTGTTGTCATCACTCTAAGTTTAAAATTCAGGTACCGGTATCTCTGGTAAATGAGTGCCAGAGGCTTAATGGGATTAATTTGTATAAATAACAGTTTAATTAATGTTACATATGCAAAATCTTGTTTTTTGTAGAATGTAAATATATGTTATTCAAAGTGTTAAGCATAATTTTGATGTTTATATGTAATGCCATAATAAATGTGTGTTTATACTGTTTAAAACTGCTTGCCAATTGGGCTTGTTTTCATGGAGCTGGTCGCTTGTTTCCATTGCGAGACCTGGCAACACTGCTGATGGCCGCTTGCTACTCACAGAAGGCTGAGCGATACTAGCAGTAGAGTGACTGGTTGATGTTTGAGACTTGTTCACTTGTTTTCTGTTTTGGTGAGATTAGATCACGTGCATGCTCCTGCGAGCCAGATTTTCAAATATTTTCTCTCCTGCTCTGAAGTAAAAGAGCACATAAACAACAGAAAAGTACTTCTAAGTACAAACTTAATATTACTTTAAAATCAAATATTAGTTTTTATTTAGAACGTGCAAACTTCTTATTTATTTTAAACAAACCTTTTGTTTAGTTTAGTGGTTCAACTCAGCAGCTTCCAAACTGTGACCTCCCAGTAAGTGTTACACAAAAGTCTGTAACAGATCTATTTTTACACAACTTTTGTTGCAGCAGTCAGATCTTTCTCAAATGTGTCGCAAGCATCAGTCCACACAGTGACACACACCTGCTGTTCATCACACGATATGTGTAGTGACTATTTGTCACCTGGACTGATGCACCGTGGATTCTGGTTTACGCAACCCAAAAAAAAGGAATCAAAATTCAAAAAGGGAAAGAGGAACGATGCTTTTTGTTGTTTTATTCCATTGTTCAGGCAAATGGTTACAGGCTCTACAGGATTCTATTTCTCCTGCTCTGATTCCTGCACCTGTTCTCTGGCTGATGGACTGAAGTGACTGTTAAAAAACCTTATGACCACCCACGTGCATAATAAGCTAAGACCCACCTATTTATACAGTGAAACACCTGTATCCCAACTAAAATTAACTAATTAAGTGAATTCCTAATCAAAGAACTTATTCTAAATAATGAATTAAAACAAAAATAATAATAAATCAAACAACAAAAACATAAGGATAAACTAAACAATTTAAATTCCTATATTTAACCAGAAATGGAGCAATAGCTGCCTCCTACAATGTCTATTTTAAATTTCTCATCCAAAAGTCATCAGGAATTGGTATATGAAATATATGAAATTATATTTAGACTTACACAAACTAAAGTACAGGTTACGTTCATGTGGATGCCTGTTCATAAGAATATAGAGGGGAATATTGCAGCCAAGCATCTTGCTAAATTATCTTTAAAACAAGTTAGAATCATGGAAATAGCAGATGGTAAATCTGAAATAAAATCTATTATTAAAAACCAAGTTAACACTGAATGGCAGCGACTCTAGGAGGAGACTAAAGGTCGTCATCTGTTTCAGAAACAGAAGAAAGTAGGGAGAATGGAAATGACTGGAGGAAGTCGAAAGGATCAAGTGGTGATGACAAGATTACGAATTGGACACACAGGATTAAATAAAAATTTGCATTTGATAGGCAAACACCCAACAGGTAAATGTGAATGTGGCATGGACATGGAGACAGCAGAACATGTTCATTCATTCATTCATTCAACCTTTATTTATACAGGCTAGCCTCGTTGAGTCACGGGGACTCATTTACAAGAGGGACCTGTCTCACTCACACCAAACAACCATCCACTCTCACACTCACACCTAGGGTCAATTTAGAGTCACCAATCAGCCTAACAAGCATGTTTTTTGGTCTGTGGGAGGAAACCGGAGTACCCGGAGGAAACCCACGCATGCACGGAGAGAACATGCAAACTCCACCCAGAAAGGCCCCGGACCGGGATTTGAACCGGCAACCTTCTCGCAAGTAATAATAATAATAATAATACTTTATTTATAGAGCCTTTAAAACAACCACAGCTGCAACAAAGTGCTGTACATAAAACCAATAACATTTAAGGTCCGTGTGTCTTTTGGTCATTGGATTTTGGTTTTCAAAACAAAATCGAAAAACTGATGTTTTTTTGTTTTTTCGTTTCAAAAATGCATCGGGGAGTCACGCCTGCAAACACAACCACCTACTAAAATCACAAGTGGTGCGTGAAAAGCAACAACAACAATTATTGAGCAGAACATCTGACGGATGAAGGACCGTGCGGGCTCGCCCCTTCCCAGGATGTCAGCTGATAAGACTCTGATCAGACATCTTAGGGTAAGCCCCAAACCTCACTCTGTGTTCTGTCAGGTGCCTGTTTAGTTTCTTTATTTTCTTTTTTTCTTATCACACACTTTTAGTTGCGACCACTACTCTCCATTAGGCAGTGATAAGATAAGAGCGAGCTGGGGAGGGAAGTGGTTTCGTAACACAGATGACATTGTGATCTGTGGTGAGAACAGGGAACAGGTGGAAGAGAACTAGGAGAGGTGGAGGTATGCACTTGAAAGAAGAGGAATGAAAGTCAGTCGTAGTAAGACAGAGTACATGTGTGTGAATGAGAGGGAGGCTGGTGGAACAGTGAGGCTACAAGGAGCAGAGGTCACAAAGGTGCAGAACTTCAAGTACTTGGGGTCCACTGTCCAGGAAAATGGGGACTGTGGTAAAGAAGTGAAAAAGAGAGTCCAGGCAGGATGGAGCGGATGGAGAAAAGTTTCAGGAGTGATTTGTGACAAAAAGGTGTCAGCAAAGGTCAAAGGAAAAGTTTACAAGACAGTGGTGAGACCAGCTATGTTGTATGGTCTGGAGACAGAGACATGGACAAAAAGACAGGAGACAGAACTGGAAGTGGCAGAAATGAAGATGCTGAGGTTCTCCTTAGGAGTGACAAGGATGGATAAGATCAGGAATGAGATCATCAGAGGTACAGCACATGTTGAACAACTGGGAGATAAAGTGCCTTACTGCATATGCCACTTTGCCTCTATACCAACATCAACTACCTCATACATATACTGTGTACATTAACTCATATGCTGCTTTGCCACTCTTTGCAAATGTCAATGCTAGAACCTTCAGTTTATTTTATAGATATACTTTTTATATTTTTTATACTACTATGCAAAAACTCAGGACAGTATTACACTTTTATTATTTCATTTTATGCTTATGTTCATTAAATGTTTAGTGTTTTAGTGTTGGTGTAAATTTTCATACTTTTATACTACTATGCAAAAACTCAGGACAGTGTTACACTTTTACTATTTTATGCTTATGTTTATTAAATGTTTCAGTGTTTTAGTGTTTAGATGGTTACTGTTGCACCGAGGGACTGAGAGAAACGCAATTTCAATCCTGTGTATGTCCTGTACATATTGCAGTTCTGACAATAAAGTTGACTTTGACTTGACTTTGACTAAAGTTAGGGAGGCCAGACTGCGATGGTTTGGACATGTCCAGAGGAGGGACAGTGGGTACCGTATATTGGTAAAAGGATGTTAAAAATCCAGCTGCCAGGAAAAAGACAAAGAGGGAGGCCAAAGAGGAGATATATGGATTCAGTTAGAGAGGACATGAAGATAGTTGGAGTGAGGACAGAGGATGCAGAGGACAGAGTGAGGTGGAGGAGGATGACTCGCTGTGGCGACCCCTGAAAAGGGAAAAGCCGAAAGAAGAAGAAGGAGGCCTCCATGTTCAACTGTCTCCCTCTTACAATGCTGTTATTGCTTGTATCACTCAGCCTTTTGTGAATAGCAAACAACCATCAGGGTGCTAACAATCCATTGTTAGGCTGATGGTCCTCCTTGATCATGTGAGCAGCTGGTTTCAGCTGTCAGCAGCAAACTGGTTGATCCACTGTGAGAGGGTGCTATTTATAAGACTGAGGCCCTGTTTACACGGCGCGTATTTTGAGTCGAACCGCTACTTTCTCTTTGCGTCTTTGCTTATCGTTGACACAAGTTCACTGGCCCTCCTCTTTGCATCCGATATTTTTCTGATCTACCTCTCAAGGTGGAACTTTTTTGCAGACCCCCCGTTGATAATGTAAACATCTCCTGCTGATCTTGAGCTCTTCGAGCTGAGCCGTGCGCCGTGGGCGAGCCAGGGGATTGCTGCAGGCTGCTGAAACGTGAGTTCTGAACTAACTGCTGATCTGAAGCAGAGCAACGATCGAGTTGCTGTTGGACGGGAAGCAAGCTGATTACTGTTGGACATGAGCAGAGCAGCGAGCGAATTGCTGCGGATGGGAGCAGAGCAGTGAACGAGTTGCTGTGGAACAGTGATTTTCTGTATCCAGATCAGAAGAAGCAGGCGTGATGAGTCCTAGTAAAAAAAATAAATCGGAGCAGCAGAAACAGGAGTCGGCGAGTAAAAAATCGGTGGATAAAAATTTGGAGTTAATGGAGGAATTGAAAAATGCAGTAAACGTTCTCACTGCGGAAGTTGCAAGTTTGAGAGCCGATCAAGCCGTTCTCACTGCGGAAGTTACAAGTTTGAGAGCCGATCAAAAAAACTTTAATCAACTGGTTGAGGAGATGAAACTAATGAAAGCTCAGGAGGTCATCAGAGAAGAACGATTAGCTCAATTGGAACAAAAGTGTGAGGACATGGAACAATACATAAGAGGCGAAAACATGGTCATTTCTGGACTCGAACTTAAACGCTGGTCATCGGCTGATGTAGTTAAAGGCGTTAACACGAATGAAGGAGGACGACCAGAACAACTGCAGTCTCTGGAGAATCAGGTAGTCACTTTCTTAAGTGACAAAGGCATTGACATTAAACGTGATGACATTTCCACCTGTTACACACTGCCCAATAGAGTTAACAAAAATAAACCATCAGTAGTCGTGAGATTCATTGGAAGGAATCAAAGAAACAGGGTAATGATGCAGTCAAAGAAACTCGCAGAAACTAGGGTCTTCATGAATGAACACCTAACTAAAAAAAACGCAAACATTGCACATGCAGCAAGGTTGTTGAAAAATAATGGAAAAATAAAAAAAACTTGGACAAGAAACGGAAACATCTGGATCAAAGTACATGAAAATTCGCAAGCTAAAATAATAAAAGATCTGAAAGACTTAGAAACATTTGGATGAGCTCAAAAATGACAAATCACCAATCACTATCACATGTTCATACACAAAATTAACAGAAATGAACAAACAAACAAATAGATTAAAACATGACAGCAACAAACGAAGACTCAGAATTCAAAATATATAATGTTGAAGATATGGTTGATGCAAACTTTTATCCTGCTATAAAAGACTGTGAATACTATAATGAAGAAAAGTTTAATAACATCAAAATAACAAATGGAGATCTCTCTATTATTCACATCAATAGTAGAAGTATAAATGCAAATATATCCAAAATAACAGAATATTTAAAACAGTTAAACAGAACTTTTACATTAATAGCACTGTCAGAGACATGGCTTAATGATGAAAACAAAAATAATGTTCACATCGAAGGATATGAATTATATCATTTAAACAGAAACAATAAAAAAGGTGGTGGAGTAGCTCTATTTGTCAAAAATGAAATAAAGTGTAGAATAATTAAAGAAATGTCAATAATTGTTGACAATCTTATGGAAATAATAACAATAGAAATATTAAACGAAAATGCTAAAAACATATCCATAAGTTGTGTATATCGATCACCAGGATCAAATATAGAAATATTCACCGATAAAATCATACAACTACTGGAAAAGAGTTTAAATAAAAAACAAATAATGAAAATCGAAAAACGGATGTTTTTTTGTTTTTCCGTTTTTAAAACGAAATTAGAAAAACGGAATTGCTAAAAATAAAAAAAGGGGAACGTTTTGGTTTTTGATTAAACCAAAGACGAGCTTTTATTTTGTTAATTGAACACGGGAGTTTATGGCGGAACCGGAAATAAACTCCCGGTGCTGTGCGAATTTCTGTTCCCCCGTGAGAATCTGAGCTGCGTGAAGCTGACACTCCACCCACGTCAAACCAGCACTAACGGAGCACTAACCATTCATACTATTTGCTTTAATTTTTGACGTGTGTGGGGTGTCAGCTTGACGCAGCTGAGAATCTGTTCCCCCTGTGTCGGGAGCACGCACTGCACCCGAGAGGCAAATCCGACCGTGTACCGTCCAAACGTAGACCCAATGTGTTCACTCTGCCACAGCTCTGAGGAGACTATCATCCATCTCTTCTGGGACTGTTCTCATACTCAGCTGTTCTGGAAAGACATTTTCATGTATGTAAATAGAAAGTTAGAAATTGACCTACCATTTGACGCTAAAATTATACTGTTTGGTTTCTTTTGTCCAAATATTTCAAGTGAGAAAGTTTTTGTTGTAAATTTAATACTACTCTTAGCCAAATTTTACATCCACAGTTGTAAATTCTCCTTGCTAAAACCTAGATTTATAGTGTTTTCTAATTATATTTCCTCTTACTTAGCTACTTTAAAGTACTGTACTAATGCCAAAGCTTTAAAAACTAAAACAATCTGTAACGAATTTCTGTTGTAAGCTGCCCAAAACTCATTATTGTTTTTGTTTATGTGCCTTTATTCTCTTTTGTGCTATGCATGCCTTAAGTCTCGAGCCTTGTTTGACATTGTAAGTTTATTTGTACTTGTTTTTTCTATAAAAAAAAAAGGCGCATCTGAAAGATCTCTGTGAAACGAGTCCACACACCATCTTGTCACGGTTATAACTCATTTTAATACTCCTGGTGATAAATAAATAAATATAAACCCTCCACTAACAATTTAAACCTGGTCTTGTACCTACAGGTTTTTTTTTTTTAAAATCACTGACAGAATCTAGATTTGGTCATGTAACCTGCCAAATACAAATTTTAATAACTTCCTGCAAAGATCTGGTAGGCTAAGTCTCGTTCAAATTAAAAATGACCTGAGAAAAATTATTTCTAGCTGCTATTTTTGTTAGTTAATGTCTGTTTTTTCCATTATTTGAGAGAAAAAATGATTTTAGAAATAACAAGGGGGACGGGTCTCTGATGCTTCACAGTCGCTACTAAATGTTCTATTGGAGGAACCTCATTCACTTATGCATGCTCACAACCACACACAAATGGATGCAGGGATGTATAGTAGATGTATGTAGATGGGTATATAAATGAATATAAATATATATGTATGTATATTGTATATATATTTGTAGGTATGGGTATGTGTATTTATAGAAATATTTGCAAGGTCATGAATATTATCAGTCTTTATGCTTGTATGTTTCGTTGTTGTGTTCTGTCATGTGCTTTGCAGGATTGTGGACGGAGGTTTGGTGTGTTTGCCTTGTGCTCTTTCTGTGGACAATTGTTGTTTTGTTGTTTTGTTTTGTTTTGTTGTCTCACTTTCTCTTTTCTTTCTTTCTCTATTAAAAAAAAAAAAAAAAAAAAAAAAAAAAAAAAAAAAAAAAAAAAAAAAAAATATTGGAGTGAGAGGATGGCTATAAGGTGTGAAGGGAGGCCATCTATAAATGGAAAAAAAAAAA
>JBBPBX010078976.1:5984-16498 GCA_038048925.1 Garcialebias charrua
AAAAAATAGATTTTTTTGCTGCATCCCTAATTGCTACACTCTGAAACCTTTTTGTCCACAACTAGATACACACAACTGTATGAGGGACGACTCGTTGCACTGCCTACGTCATATTCAGGGGACAGAGAGCAGGCAGGGGGAGGGGGGTCAAAAACACCAGATGAGAATTTTTTCACTTTGCAAAGTCTAAATTTGAGTTAGGATGACATTTTTAACTTGTGAAAATTTCTCAACAAGCTTATTTTATGCTTTTCATTAGACTACTATTAGCTTAAAAACACTTTTCATTTCTCCATTAAGGAGTACTTTGAAGACATCCCTGAAAAGTATGCAAACATTTTAATGGAAGCTAATAGAATGTGGGGTGGTCGTGGTGTAGTGGTAATGGCAGTCGACCCCTGATCGGAAGGTTGGAGGTTCGAATCCCGCATCCGCCCACCATGTGTCGTTGTGTCCCTGGGCAAGACACTTAACCCCGAGTTGCTCCCGGTAGGTCTGGATGGCGCCTTGCAAGGCAGGCTACCACTACCGGTGTATGAATGTCTGAATGAATGGGTGGATGTCTGGTATTGTAAAGCGCTTTGGGGCTCCTCACAGGGGGCTGGAAAGTGCTATATAAATAAGCTCCATTTACCATTTAATATCGATATTCCTTCCTTTCAAAACATCAAACGTCAAAATTTTAAACAAAACAAAAAAGTTTTTACAACATTTTCTGTTACTTTTCTCCCAATTATTCTGAGTATCATAACTATTCTATCAAATATATGAACAGTTAATTGTAAGTAAGTTTCTTTTGGTTGCTCCTTTTTTCCGCGGTTGTCACAATGTGAATTCGCATGAAGGATTTGGCAATAGTTTTACACCAGATGCCCTTTCTGATGCAACTTGAGCTTTGATGCCGGTTACCCACCGGACCCGTGTCGGGCGGCTGAAGCGGACGGTTTACATTGAAAGTCTACTGTATGTGGAGACGCGTCAAGGCGCGTCGAACCGTGAAGCGGCGCGTTTTGAGTTTTTGAAGCGGCGCACCGGCACGCGGCAGTTCCTTTCCACGCACGCGCGCGTCCGAAACAACCTACGCGTTGAGCAGCGTCAAGCCGTCAAAGTCTCACAAGTTGATGTTTTTGCGGCTCGACGTTGCTCGACGCGTCCAGCAACCAATCGGGAGAGCCTCTGCTATGTGATGACGCAACGACAACGGGACTTTTTTTGGACTTTTTAAACTTACCTCATCGAGCCTCCATGAATTGGAACCAGACTCCGGTAAGAATCTTGGCATTTTAAACAGTTGCTGCTGTCCGCTCAGCGTACGATCACCCCAAACATAAAAAAAAAAACGTTTTAATCTCAACAAAGACTGTCGGAGCTGCAGTTCGGCTCGTAGAAAACCCACTCCAGTAGAAACGGGGGTCACGTGCTGTTGATTTTATCTGCCAGCAGCATGAAAACACAACAACTGATGACCCTCTGCCTCCCCCTAGTGCGCGTCATCAGACGCGTCTCAGTGGGTACCCGGCATCAGTGACAAGCGGCCAAAAGGGGGCGGCAGGAGTGTTCTGACAATTTAGGTGGGTACCCGGCATAACACACATCAGGATTACAAGCCCATTGTAAGGATGGCTCCCTCTGTTGGTCAGTCTCCATCCCTACACATTCTGGTTTCCCCGTCTATATGTCCAGGTGTTTGGCTCCCTCTGTTGGTCAGTCCCCATCCCTACACCTTCTGGTTTCCCTGTCTATGTGTCCAGGTGTTTATGATTTATCTTAATTACTGTGTGTGTTTGTATATAAGTCAGCTCCTGTGTGTTGTTCATTGTCGCGTCATTGTTGGGTCTTCCCTGATGTCTCCTGTGTTCCTGTCTCTAGAGTAAGTTTGCTGCCCTGTTCAACATTTTGATTTATTATCATTTAATAAATATTTTTGTATCTCCTGGCTCCCTGTGCGAGTTCTTGTCTGCACCATTGGGTTCAAGCCTGCCTTCTGAGTAAATCCTGACAGTAAGACGCGACCAAATAAGAACCCAGAAGACATGAACTTCCTCTCCAGGCTGTCTGAGGAGAATTATCAACTGCTTTGTGAAAACACCCGGCGGTTTGTGGACTCAACCACCTCTAGCAACCTGTGGGAAAGGTGGGTGGCTACAAAGACAATGTTAGACGAGTATGTACGTTTACCTGGACTGTTTGATGCACCCAGAATGGAGGACTTTTTGGATGTGGTGCTGGCAGAAATGAATTGGTTGAAGCCACTCGTCCAATCCGGCGCTGTCAGTCCTCCTCTTCCACCTGCACATCTTCCTGAAATAAAACCGGACTTTCCTTCCACAATACCTGTGATCCTTGCAGCTGCAGTCCCTGCAGCCACTCCCACGCCTGCCGCAGTCCCCTGTTTCTTCACAGTACAAGGATCACACCCATTTAGAACCCATAGACTCAGTTTCCGCTTGTTTTTCTTCACTTGCATGTTCTACCTCTCCCTCTCTGTCTGGTCCTGGACCACGCCGCCGCTGCCGGCCGAGTGGGCCTGCCGACTCAGCCTCAGTCCAAGTGGCTGATTCGATTGCTGCAGACTCTACGGCTGACTCCTCGCCTGCTGCAGACTCTACGCCTGACTCCTCGCCTGCTGCAGACTCTACGGATGACTCCTCGCCTGCTGCAGACTCTACGGATGACTCCTCGCCTGCTGCAGACTCGACGGATGACTCCTCGCCTGCTGCAGACTCGACGGATGACTCCTCGCCTGCTGCAGACTCGACGGATGACTCCTCGCCTGCTGCAGACTCGACGGATGACTCCTCGCCTGCTGCAGACTCGACGGATGACTCCTCGCCTGCTGCAGACTCGACGGATGACTCCTCGCCTGCTGCAGACTCGACGGATGACTCCTCGCCTGCTGCAGACTCGACGGATGACTCCTCGCCTGCTGCAGACTCGACGGATGACTCCTCGCCTGCTGCAGACTCGACGGATGACTCCTCGCCTGCTGCAGACTCGACGGATGACTCCTCGCCTGCTGCAGACTCGACGGATGACTCCTCGCCTGCTGCAGACTCGACGGATGACTCCTCGCCTGCTGCAGACTCGACGGATGACTCCTCGCCTGCTGCAGACTCTACGGCTGACTCCTCGCCTGCTGCAGACTCTACGGCTGACTCCTCGCCTGCTGCAGACTCTACGGCTGACTCCTCGCCTGCTGCAGACTCTACGGATGACTCCTCGCCTGCTGCAGACTCTACGGATGACTCCTCGCCTGCTGCAGACTCTACGGATGACTCCTCGCCTGCTGCAGACTCGACGGATGACTCCTCGCCTGCTGCAGACTCGACGGATGACTCCTCGCCTGCTGCAGACTCGACGGATGACTCCTCGCCTGCTGCAGACTCGACGGATGACTCCTCGCCTGCTGCAGACTCGACGGATGACTCCTCGCCTGCTGCAGACTCGACGGATGACTCCTCGCCTGCTGCAGACTCGACGGATGACTCCTCGCCTGCTGCAGACTCGACGGATGACTCCTCGCCTGCTATAGACTCATTGGCTGTCTACGCTTTGCCCGACTCCTTGACTTTTGGTTCTTCGGCTCCTGGTTTTGGTTCTTCGGTTCCTGGTTCCGGCTCTTTGGCTACAGAAGCCTTGCCCGGCTCTTCGGCTGCAGAAGCATTGTCCGGCTCTTTATCGCTGGCGTCCGACTTCTCATCGTTAGCGTCGACTCCTCTTCGACGCCCGATTCTCCGTTCGACTCTTCGACGCCTGCTGAAGGCTCTTCGCTTGTCTTGTCGACGCCTGCTGACCGTAGGCCTGACGTCTCGCCGCCTACAGACCACACGCATGCTGGCTCCTCGCTTATGACCCCTGATTCCTCGCCTGTGACTTCTGCGGGGCGGCCGCCTGTGCCTACTCATCATGATGGACGACCTCCCAGCCGCCCGCCCCAAGTGCTTCTGCATGATGGGCAGCCACCCGCCTGACCGTCCTCTGCCTGGTGGACGGCCGCCCACCTGACCGTCCTCTGCCTGCTGGACAGCCGCCCGCCTGACCGTCCTCTGCCTACTGGACTGCCTCCCGGCCGCCCGCCTGAACAACGTCCCTCTGTGTTCCCTGTTTGTGTAGCTCCCGGGTTTTGGTTCTATCTGTTCGTAGCCCTTGTGTTCTCCCTTGTGCCCTCCATCCTTGCCGTTCCCCCATCCGCCCATCCAAGTCTTTTGGGGGGGCCTTTTGGGGGACACCTGGGGGCGTCTTTGACGGGAGGGTACTGTAAGGATGGCTCCCTCTGTTGGTCAGTCTCCTTTCCTACACATTCTGGTTTCCCTGTCTTATGTGTCCAGGTGTTTATGATTTATCTTAATTACTGTGTGTGTGTGTATATACGTCAGCTCCTGTGTGTTGTTCATTGTCGCGTCATCGTTGGGTCTTCCCTGAAGATCTCCTGTGTTCCTGTTTCTAAAGTAAGTTTGCTGCCCTGTTCAGCATTTTGATTTATTATCATTAAATATATATATTTGTATCTCCTGGCTCCCTGTGAGAGTTCTTGTCTGCACCATTGGGTTCAAGCCTGCCTTTTGAATAAATTCTGACACCCACATCACTGACCGAGCAACTGCAGACCCAATATGAACAACTAATTGTACACAATCCTAATCAGAGCAACAAATACAGACTACACTTTTGAACTCCCTCACAAAAGTGAGTTGTTACAAAACGCTTGTCTTTAGACTATTTTTTTTATTCAAAAACATTTTAAACATTTAGAAATTTCTTAAATTTTGAAGCCATAAATGAATAATTTTGCAAGGATTTTGTAGTAGTGATGGGAACGGCAGTTCTTTTGAGAGTACTGAATCCCTAGAATCGGTTCATTAAAATGTTTTGTTCAAACGATGTGTTCACTGACTCCTTCAGTTCATGCAGTTTATTTGTGCAGTACGTGAGTGAGTGACGGCATCACTTCCAGCACAGTAGTACATGAATGAATCACTCCTCAGTGGCAGTTTTCTGTGTGTGTGCATGTGTAAATCTGTGCATGGAACGAGTCGCTCCCCTACCCTCTCTGACAGACTCCCCTCGATGTTTGAGAGTGACACAGCAGCAAGCAGCACCTTCTCGAAATGTAAATGCAAGCCTTCATTTTTATTATTATTGTTTATTATTGACTTTATTATTATGATACCTTCACTAGTGTATAGGACTAGCTTCGCAGATAGCTAACAGTTGCTCCAGTAAGTCTTGCTGTCTTGATATTTACCGAAGTGAAGATTGTGAAACTGTAACATATAAAGATGGATGGATGGAATTTAAATGAATTCTACTAAATTTGCCAAGAAAAATGTATATCAATCCGCATGTATACATCTTCACAAATTACAGAAATAAACACTAAAATTCATGTTTAAAAATACTGACACTCTTCTAAGATCATTCCACCCTGAAAAATGAAAAGTTCAAATAAAGCAATACAAGTCCAAATTGAATGGTGATCATGCTAACCATGGCTGAATGGAATCTTCTGACCACATCCAAAGTGTTTTCAGGGCTTAAAGTGAAAAAAAATCCTGAGCCTGAACTTTTTTGTGTTGTTGATAAAATAAAATCGTAACATTTTGCCAACGTTTATTAAAAATGCTCTCTGAAAAGTGCAAACAACTGTTTTTAAACAATTCAGCTTCAAGTAACAATGACTTACATGAGGTTTCAATGTATCTGAACTTAATGTAAAATATGTGCCCCAGAGAACTGCCCTGCAGCAAAAAAAAAAAAAAAAAAAAGACTCAACGCCACATTGAACAGACACATTTCAGTCAATTCATCTGCAATAAATTTAGAATACTCAATATCACAATCTAAAAGGAAGTTCCACAGAGCTGGTTTTAGGACTCCCAGCATTCTAAATAACTTTCACAGTAAGAGCTGGAGTCATCTCCAGCATCAACACACAGATGTTCTGTGCAGTGAAAAAGTTTCATGTGAACACAGACTGTTAAAACTCTGATGGAAATGTCTTACCAGCATTGGCATCAGAAGCATTTGTAAGGGGTGGGGGCAGGCACACTGGTGGGGGGTCCTCCCCCAGAAAATTTGGAATAAAGTACAGTAGATGCCATTTCTTGTATTCTGGTGTATTTTAAAGGGTTAAACATCTATGTTTACCTACATAAGTAACTTGATTCAATAACTAGTTTAGAGAGCAACAAGAAGTAACCTGACTAGCAGTTCAGTGCAGAAGTTCTGTAGATAACATACATTTATAATAATGCAGTAATCAAATAAAGAATTATTTCATAATGAACTGATCTTTATTCTTTATCTTGCAGCTCCCAGCTGAATGCATGCGGCTCAAAAACCAGTTTTATTTAACTACAGACTTTATTATCTTATTTGAATTTGACAATTTTAACCCTTTAACTTTATTTATTCATGTTCCTCAGAGGGAAATCAACATTCTTAATTAAACTGTCAGCCTCAAATAAATATACTTCATTTAAATGATTTTTATTTTAATGCTTGTAGTGTTTTTGTTTAAAATCTCTACATTATTTTTTTTATTGACAAAATATTTATTTTACTGTAATTTTTTAAAAAGAGCATTTTCCTCCATTGGTCCAGTCTCTGGGTCAACATCTGCAGAGCTCAGAACTGATGCTTGTTCTGGACCATGCGCGTAGCCAGGGGGGTTCGCGGGGTTCGAACGAACCGCCCACTTTGCCTATGAAGTCCCATCTAGGGATTTTATGAGGGGCGGTTCGTTTAAAGGAAAAGTTGACCTGGAAAAAGCAACACGCCTCTGTGGTTCACTGGAAGCGTGTCGGGTTGCCGCTCCAAACCTTATCTCAACTCTGGTTCGATCCTCACTTGGTTGAACTTATTTTACGTTTGTCTTTTATTGGATTAAAGAAAAGGAGTTAATATGCCTGTGCTTAACACAAACTCTTTTTTTTAATCCAATAAAAGACAAACGTAAAATAAGTTCAACCAAGTGAGGATCAAACCCAAGTCAGTCAGAGGAGGCGCGGGCACACAGAGTAGGAGGAAAATTCACCTCCTGTTATGGAGGAGGCAGAGCGCCACTTGTTTCTAAAACTATAGTTTGTCCCGGTGTGACGAACTCCGCATTGCTTTGACTGTGAAGCCGCATAAACACATGCTTGCTTGCTTGCTTGCTAAGACCCACCTTCCTGTTAGTAATTGGTCAAAACAACGTGAGCTTCAATGTGATTGGATGTAATCGCTGTCCATCAATCAAAGTTAAGTTGAGGTGGACCGTTTAGTCAAAAGCCGGAAATCCGGCCGGGGGCCGGAGGTCTTTAACCCCTGTGTTTTACATGTGACATTCTCTTCCAGATGTTCCCACTGCCTCTGTTGTATGTTGGGAATCAGATATCAGGGCTGTTTGGGACACAACGACTCAAGTGAGAGGCCGTTCTCCTTTTTGCATTCTCAGTATAAAGCACCAAACTTGACTCTGTGTTCTTCCTACCTCAGTTTACCGATGTTTACAGTTCTCAGGAGATTCAGTATTTTTCTCACCATGGTGTTTGAGGGACTCCTGCTCAAGTATGTTAACACCTTCACAATTTCTCTGCACATTCACTCAGATTGCTGCCTATAGAAGAACTTTTTTACTTTATTTTTACAGAAAAACCTTCTCCACTTCCATTAAGATGACAGTGTTTACCATGATATTTGGTGCTTTCATCGCTGCTAGGTGAGATGGTTCCACATGGGCCTGTCGCGATAAACAATAAATCAATTAACCGTATGGTGAATAAAAATTATCAACCTCATTTTTATTTACTGGCTTCATCGCTTCTTCGTGTCTCTCTCTTTCTACTGAAGACACAGCTCATCTCCGGTGCTCTTCACTGACCCCTCCCTTTCTCTTTAAAATAATAATAATAATAATAATAATTAATTCAATTTATAACGCACTTTTCATTACTGAAAATCTCAAAGTGCTACACATATATTGAATGCTACACACATTCATAAACCGGTGGCGGCAGACTACCATGCAAGGTGCTTTCCAGTCCTACCGGGAGCAACTCAGGGTTAAGTGTCTTGCCCAAGGACACAACGACACATGGTGCGGGTCCCGGGAGTCGAACCGCCAACTTTCCGATCGGGAGACGACTGCCATTACCACTACACCACGGCCGCCCCCAAAATCACGTTTTTGAATCACTAAAAGCAGCTAAGCTATGAGCTAAGCTAACAGGCCGACCTTCGGAATAAACCTCCGTCTTGTCGAAGTTCCAAAATTCCTGGTTGAAACTGTGCCTTCGTGTAAAAAGTTGTTTTTCTCTGCAAAAAGAAGCTGAGAAAAAAGCTTTGTGTGAAAAATGCTATGCTAAAGAGCTCAAGCTAAAGAACTTCCAGAGTGTCCGCCATATCACCATGTCAGCCCATGTCACGTCAAGGGCCCTCCCTCCCATTTTTCTTAAAGAGACATGCTTCTCAACTATCCATCCTTTGGTAAACAGTCTTATACAGCCATCAGGTGGTTAAAAAAGGTACTACACTCCAAACAAATCAACGTTTCTTCTACAATTTGACTATGAATTATTGTTAAATTTCAAACAATATTATTGTTTAATGCAATAATTTCTGAGACAAATTAATCGCCCAGCAAAATTAGTTATCGTGGCAGGCCTAGTTCCACCGACTATCAGTCAACTCAGGCTGTGTGCAAAATTTTTCACTCTTTAACATGTTTTGTTGTTTCTTCAGCGACGACTTAGCTTTTGACTTTGAGGGCTACTTATTCATAATGCTAAATAACGTTCTGACAGCAGCCAGCGGTGCTTATGTGAAGCAGAAACTTGAATCAAAAGTGAGTAAAGCAGCATGTCCCAAATCACTGTGCCTCACTGACTTGACACTGAGAATAATCTGTTGCTGCTGTTTCTACAGGAGCTCGGTAAATATGGACTGCTGTATTACAATGCTTTGATCATGATTTTCCCTACGCTGGCATATGCTCACTATTCAGGAGACCTACAGACGGTATGATTGGGAACACAAACCAGTCTGCATGATTCAGTGTCCATCAGTAGGAGTGAGTGCCAGTGTGTGTGTGTGTGTGTGTGTGTGAACAGGGGCTGGAGTATAAAGGCTGGTCTGATCCCCTGTTTGTTGTGCAGTTTGTTCTCTCCTGTGTTATGGGGTAAAGTAGATGTCCAACTTCTGATGTCATGTAATACATGTTATGCAGGCTTCGTGTTCATTTCTTCTTCCATGTGTTCATACAGCTTTATTTTGATGTACTCCATCATGCTGTGCACACAGTGTAACTCAGCACTTACCACTTCCATCATAGGGTGTATAAAGGTAAGTCATTTAGCACTGGCAATGCTCTGTATCTGGTAACGGATGGAAGCAGATGTGTGCAGTTAGTTTTCTTCCTGACTTTTGCAGAATATCCTGGTCACATACATTGGAATGGTGTTTGGTGGAGACTACATATTCACCTGGACAAACTTTGTGGGTTTAAACATCAGGTAAGATATCCTTGTTAATAATCCAGGTAGAAAAATGTACTGTAATAAAGTTAAGTCAGGTCCTCTTGACGGATTGAAAAAAAACAAACATGTTCAAACGTTTCGTCTTTTATCCAAAAGACTTGTCAGTCTGTTTTTTTTTTTGTGAAGAATATAACTAAATGGCTAACATTGTAGAATACAGACAGGTTAAGAACAAATCACACTGTGTCAAAAGCTATGGAATAAAAGTGGGTGAGACAGGGGGCCTGCCTGACATGAAGCTGTAACTCATTCCACAGTCTTGGACCTGCAACAGAGAAAGCCTTTTCACCTCTGAGCTTACAACGGGTTCCTGCAAACAAAAGAAGCATCTGATTCACTGGCACGCTGGGGGACATATGGCTGCAGCAGATCAGTGAGATAAGAAGGGGCAGAACTGTTCAGTGATTTAAAAACATACAGAAGGATTTTAAAATGAGTTTGACAGTGAACAGGGAGTTGGTGAAGGGAGGCCACAACTGGTACTGTATACGGTAATGTGCTTCATTTTTCCTGTATCGGTTAAAAATCGGGCTGCAGCATCTTGGACCAGTTGTAAATGTGCAATGGAGTTTGACTGATTCCAAACAGAAGCACATTGCAGTAATCGAGCCTGGATGTAATGAATGCATGTACTGTATTACTCAAAAAGGCGTTCAATACAAGATCAACTGGACTTTATTTGTAACAGAAAACGTTTCGACTCCCATCCGGGAGGCTTTCTCAATTCCATGAACAACTGTGAGAAGGTTGGAGTTATAACAGAACCACGCACCATCATGTGTAAATTTCAAGCTGAGGTAACCTGAAATTTACACATGATGGTGCGTGGTTCTGTTATAACTCCAAACTTCTCACAGTTGTTCATGGAATTGAGAAAGCCTCCCGGATGGGAGTCGAAACGTTTTCTGTTACAAATAAAGTCCAGTTGATCTTGTATTGAACGCCTTTTTGATTTTATCATGTCCTGGACGACTGAGAATCTTCACCAGCGTACTG
>JBBPBX010078978.1:5393-16497 GCA_038048925.1 Garcialebias charrua
CAGAGGTGTCTTGTCTGTGAATTAGACTAGCAAAGTTTTTTGAGAAACCTCTGTTGTTGGTTTGTGAGGGTGTTTTTGTCAATTTACATACAGTTGTGTGTCTTCTGTCAGAGACCTCAAGGGAACTCCCTACTGTTAAGGTGTGATCTGTCAATTTACATGTATGTGTTACCTCAGTTTGAAATTTACATACCCGGGATGTTGGTGCGTGACTCCTAAGACTGTTATAACTCCACGCGCACACAGTCCGTTTCATTGAATTGATAAAGCTCCTCGGATGAGAAGCGAAATGTTTTCTGTAACAAATAAAGTCCAGTTGATCTTGTATTGAACGCCTTTTTTGATTTTATCATGTCCTGGACGACTGAGAATCTTCACCAGCAGACTTCCGGTTATGGCGGCCATGTGAGAGGACGTGTTTCTCATCGCTCTGCTGTTCCTGCCAAAGAATTTCTCTAAAAGCCCTTCTTTTCAAAATGTGCTGAACCGCCAGTGAACGCAGGAGGTCGGAATAATGCCTAAACCAGCAAAAGCGGCTCAAGAAGAAAGTGGAAAAGCAAAACAACAGAAGCTAACGGACTATAGTCTTCGAGGGGAAACGCAGAAAGCCAACGCTAGCTCAAGCTCAGCTCCGATGGCTGCCACAGACAGAGAGGAGACCTCTAAGCCTCAAAGCAGCAAGGTGGACGAAATACTGTCTGTTGTCAGCTCAATGCAGAAGGAGTTCTCCTCCAGATTTGATGAAGTCTTGGGCTCTATCGACAGCATGAGAAAAGAGATAAGTGATTGTACTCAGCGAGTCGCAGAAACAGAAGCACACATTTCTGAAGCAGAGAGCGAGATAAAAACAATGCGAGCTAAAGTGGAAACATTAGAGTCCAAGAAGAAGGATCTGGAAGATAAAGTTATGAATTTGGAGGCAAGATCGAGAAAAAATACCCTGAGGCTGGTCAACCTACCGGAGGGAGCTGAAGGACAGAACCCGTGTGAGTTCCTGGAGACGTGGCTGCCGGAGACCCTCGGTGTTGGAGCGGTGGTCGTGGAACGAGCGCATCGAATCGGACCCAGGAGGGACAGCACCGCAGCGCCCCGCACAATAATAATGACATTCCTCAGCTACAAGGATAAGCAGCTTGTTGCTGTAGCATCAAGGGCTAAAACTGACATCCGCTACAAAAATCAACAAGTGCGGTTTTACCCAGATGTGGCGGCGAGTTTGCTCCAGGTTCGGAGGCAGTTCGACCCGATACGCACGGAGCTGCGCAAACTGGGACTGCGCCATGGGGTGGCTCACCCAGCCAAGCTGCTGGTGACTTATGAGGACCAGACTCATGTTTTTAAAACAGCAGCGGCTGCACGTGAGTTCCTGAAGAAGATCCAGAAGAAAACTGACGAGGAGGTAACAGTGGGCCAAACGCCCATATAGTTTCATAAATCAATATGAGACAGTGTAAAACTTTGATGGCACCTTTTTTTGTTATGTTTTATTGTTATTGAAATAGCAGTGGACTATTATGCATATTTAGTTTTATTTAGGCATGTTAAGAGAGAGTGAGCACACACCATGTTGATGTGCACATTAAAAAGTTCAAACCTGTGAACACACAAGTAATGTGGAAGGTTAAATAACAGTTACATATAGTGAACAGCACCGATGAAGAAAGAAAGGATATGGAGTGGTTAGACTGCTCCTCACTGTGTGTGGGTCGGTCACACGCGTTAACGGGAGGTGTACTGAGGGGGGAGGGAGACCCTCGGAGGAGGGACTTGGGGTGGGAATTTAGGTTTAGGGGAGATGTTGTGTGTTTTGATTTGTTGTTTAAGCTTCTCAGATGTTCATGTTCTTACGGGGTAATTTTTATTTTTTGTATTCTATTTTTTTTGGTAATCCGATAAGTCTTACATGTCACAAGCTTTAAATCTTAAAATGGTCACATGGAACTGCAGAGGTTTACAACGTTTAAAGAAGGTTAAACAAGTCATTAATAAATTGCATGATTTGGACTCCAAAATAGTATTTTTACAGGAGACACATCTTATGGAAGAGGACGAGGGGCGGGTCAGGAGGAGGTGACATGGTGGTGTATTCACTTCAGCATTTTCTTCTCGAGCAAGAGGAGTTATGACTCTTATTCATGAATCTGTCCCATTTCTTGTAAACAATGTTATCAAGGATAAGAAAGGTAGATATTTAATAGTTCAGGGCTCTTTACTATCAGAAAAACCTAACCTGGTTAATGTTTACGGCCCTAACACAAATAACTCAGGGTTCTTTCAGGATTTGTTCCTTTCACTTTCATCGATGCAAGGGCGGTTTGTGATCGCAAGGGATTTTAATTGCACCCTTATTCCAGAAATGGATAGATCCACAGGATCAGATTTAACACATAATAACTGCAGAACAACTATACATATGTTTATGAAAGTTCTTAAACTGGTAGACATCTTTAGGAAACTCCATCATCAAACTAGAGCATACTCATGCTATTCATCAACATTTCAGACATACTCGCAAATAGATTATTTTTTAATTTCGTCAGAACTATTATCTAAAATTCAAAACTGTAAGTATGACAGCATTGTGATCTCAGACCATGCCCCGTGCTGTATAGCTACCGTGATGAGAATCTAACCAGGGACCCCCCTAGATGGCGTTTTCAGCATAAATGGCCGCAGGATGAAGATTTTGATGAGTTCTTTAAGTTAAACACAAATCAGACAACAGCTTGCATCAGATGGGATGCCTTTAAAGCATTTATTAGAGGACATATTATTAGCTTTACAGGCAAAAAGTCCAAGGAAGCCAAGACTAAAAGGCAGCACATAGAAAACAAAATAAAGGACATTCAGGAGAGGGTTTCTCAAACAAATGATACTGAGCTGAAAAAACAACTGTTGCTCTTAAGAGCAGAATATGATAAACAGTCTAGTTTCAGAGCTGCATCCAGTCTCTTAAGATTAAAACAAAATTTTTACGAACAGGGGGACAAAGCTGGAAAACTTCTGGCTTGGCAAATTAAACAACTTGAAGCAACAACCTCAATCACATCAATTATAACACAAGATAAAACTCTAATAGACCCAAGGGATATCAATAATTATTATCAGAAATTATATGATACTCAAGGAAATTTAGACCAAATAGAATATGATAAGTTTTTGAATGGGATACATATTCCTGTCATAGCAGATGACAGTAGAGCTGACATAAATATAGAAATAAATAAAGAGGAACTAGCACAGGCCATTAATGGAATGAAATCCGGTAAGCAAGCAGGACCTGATGGTATCCCCATTGATCTTTATAAAAAAATTTAAGGATAAATTGTTGTCACCCCTTCTGGATATGTTTATGGAGTCATTTAAAAAAGGCAGCCTGCCTCTCTCTTTGAATCAGGCGCTAATCATTCTGCTGCCAAAACCAGGTAAACCTCATAATAAGTGTGAAAACCTGAGACCTATCAGTCTACTTAACTCTGACCTCAAAATCAACTGTAAATTATTGGCAAAAAGGTTGCAAAGAATCCTACCAGACATAATAAATAAGGATCAAAATGGGTTTATCGTTGGGAGGCAAGGATATCACAATATTAGAAGGGTCCTGAATATTATTTGGCTCAATAAGAACACTAAATATACAGCTCTTCTTTCTTTGGACGCCGAAAAGGCTTTTGATAGGGTCGAATGGCCCTATCTTTTTAGCATATTGGAAAGGTTTGGTTGTGGAGGTAACTTTATTAAATGGGTTAAAATATTATATAATAATCCAACTGCAGAGATAATGTCAAACAAAATATTTTCAAAGGCGATTCAAATCAGGAAAGGTTGTCGCCAGGGATGCCCTCTCTCTCCCTTGCTATTCACTCTGGCAATTGAACCATTGGCAGCAGCTACTGTTTACATTCACAGATCCCCGGGATCACAGTGGGTCCCACAGAACACAGAATCTCTTTATTTGCGGATGATGTAATTTTATTTCTAACAGATCTGAAAAAGTCAATTCCGGCAGTGATGGAAGTGATCCAGGAATTTGGAAGAGTCTCAGGTTACAGAGTAAACTATACAAAATCTTCTATCCTGGTGTTAAATGAAGGTGAAAGAACTAATCCCATCAGTGAGGTTAAACAATTTAAAGTAGTGGATCATTTTGAATATCTAGGTATTCAGATCTTCCCCATACTCCCTCGTTGGGAATTTTGGGGTAATATTCATCTGGACTGTGACAAAGTCCCTCCTTTCATCAGAAGAAACCGGACTGGAGAACATCAAAACCTAACCAAAAGTCAAGACTGTCCACACCGTAAAACACAAGACGGTGCCAGAATCAACGCTACTGAGCAAAGTCCCAAAGTACGACCCAGGAGGTTTGATTCCGAAAGCAGAAAGAAATTGATCATTTTAGCCAACACCGCTTAAAAAAAACCCTGCTCATGCTAGTATATAGAATTTAGTTTACTTATTTACTTCTTTACTTATTTCACTTATTTACTTATTTACAATGTCCTGATACAACCGGCCCAGCTAAGCCGGAAGAACCTGACAACGCTATCCCAGTCAGACCAGCAGTAGCTGATCCCATTGACTCAGAGTCTGACTTGATTCTTGAAGACCCAAGGCCAACACCACCGCATCAGCAGGTGATGGATGAAAATACTCCCTACTCGCCTGAAGGATGTCTCAAGCCAGTGAGAATGTTGCTCCTGATGCTCGATCAACGATGGAGTACGCTGACCACTACAAGATCTCCGGTGATGACCTGAGGAAGATGACCTCACCTCAGCCGGGCGGCACACGTGGAACCGACCAGGATGACTACACCATGATGGAGGTTGAGAAGAAGCGAACAGCAATCCAGGGTCCAGAGGCACCAAGGATCCCGCGTGACCTGACGACGACATCTCGGGGTCCCAGATGGCGTGGACACAGATGACGAGAAGATCACGATGAGTGTTAAAGGACTTGTTAGAGCAGTACCGCCTGTTTTCAAGGAGTGGGTGTCAAAATATGCAGGACTTTTATGTTGAAAACAGACTGAATTAAGACACACAGCAAATTCACGGTCACACACACACACACAAAACCAGATTAATAACACATATATGATCACTCGCAGGCCCTGAGTACAGGGTGTACAAAAACACAATTGTTATATATGGTTTTTAAACCTTGGTTCTAATCATGGCATTTTTAATTTACTGACAGAGGAAACATGGAGTATGCTTTGTAACTTTTGTTTGTATTCTGGTGCCTCGTCTTTGTGGTTTGAACAAACATTATTAGTTAAACCTGTTATAGTTATTTGTGGTTAGTTGGAACGGGCTCTGTCCTCTGTAGTAACACAGCAAGCCTTGCTATGCCTGCACACAGCAAAGGTCATATATGCATGTTCACTCAGGCCCAGGAGGAGGCCTGAACAGAATTAGGTCAAGTAGATAAGAACGCAAGAAGGCCTCAGAGGGCTTTCGCCAGATAAGGAAGGTGCAGCTCTGACACACACACGCACGCCCACACACGCTCGTACATGTGCACGTGCGCACACACACACTTGGGTCGGTTCAGAGTGAGGGCTGTACACTTTCACACAGCTGCAGAAAAGAGTTACTGGGGAAGGTAGTTTTTGCTTTTTGCTTCAAGGACTGTTTAAAAGTAACAAAAATTATTTTAACAAAATAATAAGAATAACAATTATTAGAAGCAAAGTGTTATTGCAGACAGATGAAACTTCTTACCAAGACAAGCATGCACACAGAGAAACACACAAGGAGTTATAATAATAATAACACATACGCTCTTGAGCAGGTCTGCTCGGAGCAGAAAAATAGGTCAGATGAGATAAGAACGTGCACACTTTTGCCAGAGCAGGGGAGAAAACTGCAAGAACAGAGCAAGGTTGATTCAAAGCCTGTTAGAAAGGGCAAGAAAGAGTTTTTTAAGCATTTACAACAAAAATAAGCAGACATGCAATGATTATGTGAAATGTGTATCATATAATTAACTGAAGATATATGATTATAGTATTGTGAGTAAATGGATGGGATTTATATGTTTTCTTTTAAGATTCACAGTAAACCAAAGAGGTTCTCCACTGCTGGGTATTGATGATAGTTTTGAATATTACACAACACGTTAAAAGAGTGTTTTTTCCACAGTTTGAGTAAATTTAGGTAAAAGTTGAGGATCTAGGTGAAAGTTGAAAATTTATTCTGACTGAAAAAATTGGAACTTTGCCCAAATGACAGATGGCATTAAGTCATTCTCTGCTGAGGGAGGGTGACAGCTGAAAGAGACATTATGTCACCAGTTCCGGTGAAGGCTGAGAAAGTTGCCTCACCACTGACCAATGAGTACTAACAAAAATGATGTAATTCTCCAATGGGGGGCGCAGAAAAAGCCCAGTTTCCCTATAAAAGATGAAGTCTGAGAGGAGAAAGGGGCTGAAGATTTTTTGAAGACCATTTGGATATTACTGGACAAAGACGGACGCTCTGGAACTACAAAGAAGAAGATAGAATATTCTAAAAAGACTCTCCTTGGACAAAAAAGGAGATATTTTTGCTTCAGCCTGGATCCCTTGCTATTCTTCTTCAAAATTGGATTAATTGCAGAGCTGGAATATAGCCTCAAATCTTGATTCAGGATTGAGGTATTTTTTCCTTACCTTTGGTAAATAGCCCCTGTGGATTTGCCGACAGAAGGTAAGGAAATATTCCCATTCTTGTCCAGAGCATTAAAATTATATTAAATTTAGTATAAACAAGCAACAAGACTGCTACTACCTGAAGACGGAAAATCAGTTACAAGGATAACTTTGTTTGGTGAAAAATTAAATGAATTTTGGAAGAACCGAGCGCTGACAGGCCCGTCGCAAGGCTGTTTATGTTAGTGGAACACGGTGTACTTTTTATCTCCGCTCTGCTGTAGAGGGCCTCTCGTCGGCCAATGATGGATTAAAAGCTGCTCTTTTGTGGAATACTATTTCTCCTGATTTGAAAAGATTTTTTGTGGAACAAACAAATTCTTTTTGATTTAATTCAACTATTAATTAAGTTACTGTTTTGGGTCATCCGAGACCGACCCCGGAGCAGGACCTGCCCACTGAAGGCTGACTGGCCTTGGACTGAGAACTGAGAAAACACGGTGTACTCTTTATCTCCATCCTGCTGAAAGTACCTCATCAACTGGACAGAACCAAGAATTTTGTTGAAAAAACTACAAGCTTTGATGAATTAAAGCAGAGAGTCAGGAGTGCAACGGGCGAGTTGTTTCTGTAAGTACACTATGTTCCAATTTTAGGCTCCGGCCGGCTAAGGAAGGCCTTTTCATCAGGACCGCAGAACAAATGAAGGATTACAGCATTTTTGAATGGATATAACACTTTTGTGGAGTAATTGATTTGCCTAAAAGGATTACCAGATTTTTTATGGAATACAATTTGCTGAAGTTGCTGAAGTCATGAAGAATTAGTTGAATTTGCTGGATACTTTAAGAAGATTGGATTGATTCAAAAAGTGTTTACTCCTGAACAAAAGGAGGGTTACTTTGCGGCATCGGGATCTGCTCTGACGGGTCTTGACTTATCAGCTTGTTTGAGCTAAGGGAACACCGCTTCTGAAGTTTTGTTCATCAACACCACAGGTCTTGAATGGATTAAAGCCTGAATGACAAATTCTTCCTTTTTGATGGGATTAAAACACAAGACTACTTGGGTGGATTATTAAACAAGCTCTTCCTGGTGGGATTAAACAAAGATTTGTCCAGTCGGCTGGAGTGCAGACTTCTGATTGGAGTACAACTCAATTCAATTAAAGCTAAAAACACATTAAAGCCCAGCGTGTGGAAGACACCTTTGGTGAGCTGTGAATCTTTTAATTCTCTTAAATGCAAATCATGTAACCTGATTAAATCTTTTTCTGTAGTAAGTAGTGCTTATGCTGTTAATCCCCTGCAACTAGAAAAATAAAGAAACATAAAACGTACAAATTTGGATTTTTCCTTTGACTCACCTTGATATTAAATGATGGGAAACTTGGTTCAAGATAACAACAAAGATTATTGGAGGTTTTGAATGGTTTTATTAGCCAAAAAGAGTAAAACAATATCCTGGAACCTTATTTTCCTAGGTTCTAAAACTAACCAGGCGGATAACAATTGCTATCTACAAGAGGTAAGCTGTCGTTTAATGCATGTTTCTCCGTGAGATACGATCTGACTCCATTCTGCTAAGTCAGACTTTCGGCGGAGTGAAACAGGATATGACATTGCAGATCGGAGACAGTAACAGTCTGGTTGAATTACCTCATCTCAGCCTTAATCCTAACTGATCTGGAGACATATCGGGTAATACTCGTGTGCCAGGATAAAAGTTAAAAGGACCCGTTACTGGGTAGGCTGGAGTGAGGACTTGTTACAAGGTCCTACGGCTAACCTCACTCACATAGAATTAACACCATTTAGAGAAGTCAAGGTCGAGAGCTTCAGATCTTTTTGTAAGATATTCCATGAAGCAGGAGCAGAATAGGAGAAGGCCCTTTTTCCAAGTTCAGTCCTCACTGACGGAACACTGCAGGTAATCATGTCCTGAGAGCGCACACTGTAGCTGCACTCACGCAAAGACATGTAGGAGGAGATGTATGAGGGCAGCAGACCAAGAAGTGATTTAAAGATGAAAATGTACCAGTGGAAGAGTCTGCGTGAGGTTAATGATGTCCAATTAACCAGTGAATACAGGGTGCAGTGGTGGGTACGATAATCACAACCAGTTATGAATCTTAGTGCACCATGATAGACCACATCCAACATCCGCAGGGTGCTTGTAGGAGCATTCATGTAGAGAATGTCACCGTAATCAAGAGGGAAGGAAAGTCACAGATACAAGGCGTTTCCTAACATTCAGTGTATATACTGTACACATGTACAGGGATCTTCTGGATTTCCTAGAAGATGAAACAAACTGTCAAAAAGGCTTGACCAGAAGGCTCTTTCAAGATGATTGATCTTGTTTTGTTTGTTATTTTCCTCACAGGTGAAGTAGTAGGATAAACGTCACAGAGAAATCCTTAGTTCCTTGAGATGAATCCCAGAGGGCGAAATGAGGCAGGCAAGTGGTTGGAGGGCAAAACACGATGAGCAAAGAACTGAACCCAGGACCAAGATGGAAACGAGGACTGGAAACACAACAAAAAACAAGGTAAGTGTCTCTCAAAGTACTGTACTCACAAACTGGCTAGAAGCATAAATACCATGAGTAGGCATCAATGCTCCAGCGAAGAGTAGGACTTGACTGCAGCCTTAAAGGGATTGTGACATGATTTTTTTACTATTCATAAAATTGCTCAAAATATATATATTTTATCATTTAAATATGTTTGTTTTTGCAAACAAAATGATAAATCACTTTAATTTTGCTTTAAAAGTGATTTTGAACTTCAAGCCGTGTTTAATCATGGGAAATCCCATTACACACGAACGCACCATCTGTGATGTCACACTGGGCAGAGCTCTGGGCTTGTCACAGTGCGCAGGTATGAGCAGCTCGACATGAAGGAAGTCTGATACAGCATCAGACCTAAATTAGATCCTGTTGTTTCTTGTTCCATCACCCAAACAATTTTCTGCTTCCCAAAATGAAGACAAATAGCTCAAATCTTCACATAGATTGCTAAATTCGTCCAGTTTTAAATTGTCCGCTATTAAAGACACCACAGCCCTCTGCCCAGTGTGACATCACATATGGTGCGTTCGAGTGTAATCGGATTTCCCATGATTAAACACGGCTTGAAGTTCAAAATCACTTTTAAAGCAAAATTAAAGTGATTTATCATTTTGTTTGCAAAAACAAACATATTTAAATGATAAAATATATATATTTTGAGCAATTTTATGAATAGTAAAAAAATCATGTCACAATCCCTTTAAGTATAGGTGGAGCTCATCAGGTGGATCACAGTAAAATAGATCATTTTTCTTCCCCATAAATCAGTTATTTAAAATCTAATCTGGAATCATTCCTCCTTGTTAGACTTCAGTTGACCTGTTTAAGTTGGGCCCAAATTTGTTATTATCTTTTGATTTATTTTTCATTGAAATTTTATTCTTTGTTAGTTTATTTTTGGAACTATTAAATTGAATTATTTGGTGGATTTTTGAACACCTTTGTCCTTATTTAAGTCTGGACCCTCACAATTCTATTTATATTATGAACTTGTATTACTAAAATAATTATAACAGAATATGATAGAAGTTGTCCAAAAATTGAAAAGTGGAAGCAGAACACTCCCATTCTCTTTTCACACTGATGCCTCAAACAAGGTGAAGATGAACCATGTTTTATTAATGATAGTTTTATACAAATGGATACACCTGATATATACAAATAAAAACATGAACAAACTTACTTTACAGTATACAAACATAATTATGCATATTTCTACACATGCTTAAAAAATTTTTTATGGCGCCCCCCCATAAAAAAAAAATCACCAGCCGCCACTGACAGAATTATCAGCCATTTGTACTTTGCTAAAAATAAAGTCTGAACAAGGTGCGAGCATTCCCATTACAACGTGGGCGGGAGGTCGTCTAAAAGGTAAACGTGGGCCTGGTACAACAGGCACGTTTTTGTCGGGTGTCCCGGTTAGCTGAGGAGGCCCTATGCTTGCTCGCATAGCGTGGGATGAACCTATTTTTGCTCCATGCGTGCTCGGAGCGAGGTTGGCTCGGCGGGGGTCTTTGCCGAGGTTCTTCCTCGTATGCTGGCTGCTTCTGCGGTGGCGCACGCGTCGTCGAGCGGTGCCGAGGCTGTGCGGGGGGGAGAAACTCCGACGGGGAATGTCCAACCTGAGAGCTTCAGCCTGCCTGCGCCTTTGGTCCAGCTTGGTCCGGATTAGCTCCAAAGTCTGACCAAATAGCCCCTCCGTTTCTATTGAGTGGTGGAGAAAAGGCACCTTTTGTCCCTCCGGAAAATCCGTCAGTGTCATCCACAGGTGGCGGATCGCAATGACCACTTCCGCCATACCTCTGCCCTGAGCTACAGCAGCTGTCCCCATCATACGGAGAACAAATTCTGTTGCTCTGTGGGCTTCATCCAGTAAGTCGGCAGTAGCTT
>JBBPBX010078981.1:0-16496 GCA_038048925.1 Garcialebias charrua
AAAAGACAACGATGAAATTCATGATGAAAATGAAATTGTAAATGGATTTAATCAATATTTTGTGAATGTTGGATCAAGCCTTGCAGCTAAAATACCAAAAGCAGATAATAATGTGATCCATTCAATTAAAGGTTGTGCAAATAGTATTTTTCTAAATGGAACTAACAAAGAGGAAATAATGAATGTAGTAAAAAATCTTACAGACAAGAGATCAAGGGACTGGGTGGACATGGATATGATGTTTGTAAAGGACATAATGAGCCATGTTATTGAGCCGTTTACATACATATGTAATTTATCATTTTCAACAGGAATATTTCCAGATAATATGAAAGTAGCTAAGGTAGTTCCTCTTTTTAAAAATGGTGATAAATGTGTGTTCAACAATTATAGACCTATATCCTTGTTACCACAGTTTTCAAAAATTCTTGAAAAACTATTTGTAAACAGACTAGATCAATTTATAGATAAACAAAATATTCTAAGCAACAGTCAGTATGGGTTTAGATCAAAAAACTCTACATCAATGGCTCTCATGGAATTAATGGAACAAATAACTACTGCTGTCGATCAAAAACAACATTGTATCAGTATCTTTGTTGATTTAAAAAAAGCATTCGATACTATTGATCACACCATTCTCCTTGAAAAACTGAACAAATATGGTATTAGAGGACCAGCATTACAGTGGGTATCTAGCTACTTAAAAAATAGGAAACAATTTGTACAAATAAATGATGTAAGATCTGACCTCTGTAATATCACATGTGGAGTTCCCCAAGGCTCTGTACTTGGACCAAAGCTTTTTATTTTATATGTGAATGACTTGGTAAATGTGTCAGGACTCCTTAAATGTGTACTTTTTGCTGATGATACCACTTTTTTCTGTTTAGGTGAAGATATAGAACAAATGTTGGAATTGATAAAGACAGAATTTGTCAAGATACAAACTTGGTTTAAAATAAATAAATTATCATTAAATCTAGAAAAAACTAATTACATGATATTCGGTAATAAAAAGAAAACTGTTGATGTTCCACTCAAAATTGAGGATGTTGAGATTTGTAGAGTGAGTGAGGTGAAGTTTTTGGGTGTTATCATTGATGACAAACTGACATGGAAACAACACATAAATTCTGTAAGAATAAAAATAGCTAAATCGATAGCAGTACTGTACAAAGTCAGAGACCTATTGAATGATAAAGCTCTGTATTTGTTGTATAACACAATCATTGTTCCACACTTAATCTATTGTATTGATGTTTGGGGGAATGCGTGTAAAACAATCACAAAGCCTATTTTTGTATTACAGAAAAGAGCTGTAAGAATTATCACTAGAAAACATTACCGTCATCCATCAAGTACATTATTTTATCAACTGAAGTTATTGAAGTTCCATGATTTGGTAGACTATAATATTTTATCAGTTATGTATAGAGCTCAAAATAATGCATTACCTTTAAATATCCAAATGCATTTTGTTAAAAGACAAAGTTGTTATAATCTTAAGGGGACAGAGATGTTTGTAAAACCACAATTCAGAACTAGTTTGAAGGGACGTTCTACCTCAATCCAGGGAATTAGATTATGGAATGGCTTGGAGAATGTAGTTAAAAATGCCAAGTCAATGTTTACATTTAAGAAAATGATCAAAACAAATGTGTTAAAAAAAAAAATGAAATAGCGTAATGTGTATTGTATTAGTTAGAAAATTAGAAAGAGTTAGTCATTTTGTACTGTTGGTTGAAGATTATTATTGTTTAATCTGATTGTTGGAAAAAAGTTGGTTGAAGATTATTATTGTTTACATGGTTGATTATTGTTGTTTAATCTGATTGTTGGAAGTAAGGGGCAGATATAATAAGATTTATTCTTCTTTCTGCTACCTTTCATTTTTTTATATTTTGTACACTATCATTTATGAGATTGTCTTGTATTGTTTCTTTTGTAAAAAAAAAAAATAGAAGAACAAATTTAAATAAACATAAACTTAAACATGTTCCTGTTTTTGGTTTTCTACACCACTTTACAACCTAGCTGTTTTTGTTTCATTTTTTAATACCATTTTCTTTCACTTGGTCTTCTCAATTTACAATTTTCAATATTTTTCTCAATATGCTTTATTTTATGATTGTCTGTTGTTGTCTTTGTTGTCCACTGTTGTAGTACTGTAATAATAATAATAATGAATTTAATTTACAACGCGCTTTTCATTAATGAAAATCTCAAAGTGCTCCAAAGTGCAACAAAATTAAAGGTCAAATAAAACGAGTGATAAAACAAGTAAAACCAATAACAGTATCAACTAAGGTCAAAGATAAAATCATGAGGAGGCAGAGTATGCTTGCTTAAAAAGAAAAGTCTTCAGGCCACTCTTAAAGTCAACCAGTGACTGTGGAGCTCTCAGGTAGTCAGGAAGAGAGTTAATAATAATAATGATAATGAATTCAATTTATACCGCACTTTTCATTAATAAAAATCTCAAAGTGCTACAACAAATAAAACAAGTGATAAAATCAAGTAAAATCAATAATAATATCAACTAAGATTAAAGACAGAATCATGTGGAGGCAGAATAGGCCTGCTTAAAAAATAAATAAATAAATAAAACAAGTGATAAAATCAAGTAAAATCAATAATAATATCAACCAAGATCAAAGATAAAATCATGTGGAGGCAGAATAGGCCTGCTTAAAAAATAAATAAATAAATAAAACAAGTGATAAAATCAAGTAAAATCAATAATAATATCAACCAAGATCAAAGATAAAATCATGTGGAGGCAGAATAGGCTTGCTTAAAAAGAAAAGTCTTTAAGCCGTTTTTAAAGTCAACCAGTGACTGTGGAGCTCTCAGGTAGTCAGGGAGGGAGTTCCATAGGCGGGGGGCAGCCACACAGAATGCCCGGTCTCCCATGGTCCTTAATTTGGTTTGTGGAATGTGAAGGAGATTACTGTTCTGTGATCGTAGAGACCGGGTGGATGAATATGGTGCAAGAATGTCCTTTAGATAATCTGGTGAAGTTCCGTGTAAGCATTGATGTGTAATGAGAGCAGTTTTGTACTGAATTCTGTAGGTGACAGGAAGCCAATGGAGGTTATGGAGAATGGGCGTAATATGTTCAAATTTACGAACTCTCAACAAATCCTTGCTGCACTGTTTTGAATATATTGAAGTTTCTGAAGGTTTTTGCCAGGGATTCCAATAAACAGGGAGTTGCAGTAGTCGAGCCTGGAGGAGACAAAAGCATGGACGAGCTTCTCAGCATCAGGAAAAAGTTAGGGATGGGCGAAGTCTGGAGATGTTTCGAAGATGGAAGAAGCAAGTTTTAAACAGATGCTTAAAGCTGCTATATGTAACTTTTCTAACAATATATTTTTAACATATTTCTTCACTCTGTCACTAGATTGATGTTAGAGAGGTAATCTCTGAAAAAAACTAAAAAAAAATATTGTCCCCTTGCTTCTCCAGGTGGTAAATAAGCATTTCTAAAAAGAAAAAGTGACCCGCCATTTTCCAGCCAATAAAAACAAAGTTTGTAACCAGCCAATAAAAACCGAGCTTGAATTTGAATCAGCCAATAAAAACAGAGCTTGAATTTGAATTTTAACAGACCACAAGGGGGCAGAGCCATATATGGCTCTGAGGGGGAGGGATCAGAATGCTTTGCTTGTTGAAATTTTTTCTAAGTGCTGCAGTTCTACAGAAACTGCAGACTGAACCTTTAATGTGATTTTCAAATGTAAGATGAGAGTCCATTTTTATTCCAAGATTTGTAACAGAGGTGGAGAGGGGGATGTCTTGACCAGAGAAGGAGATTGTTGTTAAAGTTGATGTTTGTATCTGGTGAGGGGTGCCAATCAGTATGGCCTCAGTCTTGGAGCAGTTTAATTGAAGAAAGTTCTGATTCATCCATGCCCTTATTTCCTCCAGGCAGGTAGAGAGGGCAGTGAGTGAAGATGGAGATGAGAGATGAGAGGATGCTCCAGTCCTGATGTAAAGCTGTGTATCGTCGGCATAACAGTGAAAAGAAATGTTGAACTGATTAATAATTTGACCTAAAGGCAGCATGTAAAGGGAAAACAGCAGGGGCCCCAGAACTGACCCCTGAGGGACACCACAGGAGACACAGACTGTCTGGGACGTGGCGTTGCCAAGACTAACACATTCCAGCCTATTGGAGAGGAAAGATTTGAACCAGTCCAGGACGGTGTCACAGAGACCGACCTCCACATGAAGACGGTGGAGGAGGATACTATGGTCCACAGTGTCGAAGGCTGCAGTGAGGTCAAGGAGGACAAGGATGGAGGGAGAACCAGTGTCAGCAGCCAAGAGGACATCATTGGTAACCCTCAGCAATGCAGTCTCTGTACTGTGAGCTGCCCTGAATCCAGACTGGAACTTCTCATACAGAGAGTGTTGCTGTAGGTGGTCCTGCAGCTGAGCAGCAACTGCTTTCTCCAGCACTTTGGACAGAAATGGGAGGTGGGAAATTGGGCGGTAATTAGAAAAAATGTCGGGATCCAAATTAGATTTTTTCAGAAGAGGCCTAATGATGGCAGTTTTTAGAGGCAGTGGAACATGACCAGATTGTAGAGACTGATTTATTATTTGTGTGATTAATGGGCTTATTGCAGAGTGATTGGATTTTATGAGAGACGAGGGGAAGGGATCCAGGGCGCAGGATGAAGGCTTCATTTTCTTGATGATGGACTCCACCTCACTCTGAACAACTTCATCAAAGCTGCTCAGGGACCCAGGATGCAGACGGGTAGATGGTAAACGAAGATCAGGGAGGTTGTGGAGCTGAGATCTGATAGTGTCAACTTTGTTTTTAAATGATGAAAGGAACAGGTTGCATTTTTGAACAGATTCCTCAGGAGTTTGTTTAATGGGATTAAGCAGATGAGTTATTGTGGAGAAGAGCTGTTTAGAGTTTCCAGGGCAGGTGTTGATGATGTTGGAATAATATTTGGAGCGTGCTTCTTTAAGAGAATAGGCGTACGCTTTCTGATGTTCTTTATATGCCTGCTTATGCACAGAGAGACCAGATGATTTTACACGTCTCTCAATAGCACGGCCAGTTGCCTTCATCTTGCGCAGCTCATCAGTGTACCAGGGGGCTGAACGTGAGAAAGATCCTGAACCGAGTGTCACTTCAAGGGAGCGTGTAGGTCCAGGAGCTCCTGGAGAGATTGGTTGTAGTAATCCACAGAGTCATCTGCAGAAGGATGATTGACAGTGGTCAGGGCGTGAAGATCAGCGGACAGAACATCAGGGGAAATGTTTTTATAGTCCCTGAACTGGATGGGTCGTTTTGGGTTTGAAGCAGGCGAAGTTGAAGGCACTTCCAGGGAGATGACCCTGTGGTCTGAGACACCCAGGTCATATACAGATAAGTTGTCATCATTATTTGTTTAAATTAGGTCTCTCTTGTAAATGAGTCCTCAAGACTCAATGGGACTAACCTGTAGAAATAAAGGTTGAATGAACATTAAGCCAAACTGGAAGTGATGGGGCGGGACCAGTGGGAAACATGCTACGTCGCTGATTGGCCGATGAAGTGTTTGATTTTTGAATCTGAAATGATTCTGCCTGTTGTGCTGATTGGACCATAGGTGGGTCGTTTGGCTTTCAAACTTATTCTGTCTGTTGCACGTGTAGTGGAACAGACCGTCATCTCTGACCTTGGATTTACACCTTTTCACATCTCTCTGAAACTCTTAGTGTTACACTTTTCTTGAAGCTCTCAAGGAAACAAAGTGGACACTATTTTATTACATTTATTTTGAATTAAGAGACACAAATCAATCAGAAAAGACTTCCTTGTAATTTGTGGTAATTCAGAGTTGATCTACAGTAATAACTTTTGTCATTTTATGATAATCTGTTATTAACATGAGTTGTCACTCTTAATATGCTGGTTTATTCTGCAGTACGATGGTGCTTAGAACTATGTGAAAGGTGAACAAGTCAGAACGATCTGTTCGTATTTGTTTGAAATGTTTAAGAACAGAGTGAAAAGTCGTAGACACAAACTTGTCGTTCTGTTTCCTTTCTCTGAAAACAAATCCATCTGTTCTGTCTCTGTTCTCAAAACTGTCTGCTTCTTGTCATGAAAACATTTCTAACTGACATCAATAAATCTCCTCCCATTCACTGGTCGATTCAACCAATGAACGGAGAAGAAACTCTGACATCAGATCCTGTTAAAAGTTCCAGCTTCCTGGAACTTGGCAGTCTCTGAGAGGCTCTGAGATGCATTGGACTTCTCTCTCCAAGCTGTTGGACGGTGAGTCATTGAGTCAAAGACCCGTCCGGTCAGCGAAGGGTTACAGCAAGCTGCTGTGTATCCTGAACCGAGTGTCCCGGCTCCAGGCTGTGAATGGATCTCCTTGCTGGAGTGATTTATCTTGAAATTCGACCTTGAGCTGAAAAAGCTCCCTTCAAATGAATTTTCCTCCAAGGAAAGTTTTATTCTGAAAGATCAAACCAGGAAAATGCCATTACTGCGGTGTGAGTTGAGGCCGACGTCTGGAGACTCTGTAAACGGTAACGGACTGACCAACTGAACCAAAGGGGGACTGACCGTCTTCACGAGGTAACAAAGTTGTCAGATGCTTTGCCAAGTGTACCGGCGTTGTAGCCGAGATCAGCTGGAGAATGTGTCGTTCCTGGTTAAAAACATATCAAGATATTTCCCTTCAACTCCCTCCATCTTTCATCTTCCAACTCTGAAACTTTCTTCTTATTTCTAAAGTAAAAACTCTAAGTTAATGTGCAAGCAGACATAAGTTATACAAAGACCCATAACTTGTGTTCTGTTGTTCCTATGTTTAAATCTGCTGAACAGTTAGTCATAAGAAACCTGATCGATCAATCTATGTAAATATGTTGTGATTGTAATTTAATGATTTGTTAATTAAATGATTCATCTCCTGGTGAATCAACATAAGTTAATGTTTCATGTCTTTACATTATATCACTGAGTCACAGATTTATTGAATATTAATCTGAAAAAGATGAGAACCCGTTATGGATGATAATTTGTGTCAGTCTAAAATCTGCTCAAATTTACATCTAAAATATAGGTAAGTCAGCAAACTGACCTTTTTATCTATTTTATTACACACGTTTTGAAAACGTGAATGTTACGGTGATCCAAACATAGCTGCCACTGTCCATTCAGGACATACTGTACATATGAGGTCATACTGCTGGACATGCTCAGGACCAGTCACAAAATTACAGTTAGTGGCAGTGCTGACACGGCTGCAGCTTCGTGCACTCGGCCCATCTTTTAAGACGAGTGTGCGTAATTTCAATCATGTTGTATTGTGCCCTGGTGCAATATCAGTGTCAATAAAGATACTGTATATTCTATTCTATTCTTCTAGTATGAGTACACTGAACTGTACAGACAAAGTAGCTACAGTATTTTCTGGTGTATAGGTCGCATTGTCCAATTATCACCAATAGATTGGAAAAAACCCTAGATAGGTCGCACCGGTGTATAGGTCGCACCTACGTTTAGCTCTGCTGCAAATGTCTGCCACAGGAGCGCACAGCAAGGCTTTTAAGAAGATTAACACTTAAAAACAATTATTTGTTTGATAAAAATTATAGCAAATATGTGTCTGAGCTGAACTTTTCCTTAATAAATGAACGTAATTGTGAAATGAGCTGGATTTAAAAATTTGTTTCGCCGAAAGTGATAACAAGCCATATATAGGTCGCACCGGTGTATAGGTCGCAGGCCTTGAAAAAAAACATAAAAAGGTGCGACCTATACACCGGAAAATACGGTAACTATACACATCCTGAGGTGAGGGATGCAGTTACAACTGACCTGGGTCCTCTCAGCAATGTGGCAAGTTCTCAAACAAAAACACAAACTGAGTGTCAAAAATGACGAGGCAGCTGAACCCTGAAGGAATCGCTTTTGAGGACGCAAAGGAAATTTACAAGACGCACATGGGGCCCAATTACATATGGCACGTAGATGGATAGGACAAACTGAAGCCCTTCGGCTTGGCCCTTGCAGGATGTACTGTATAGTGTGTAGATGGATTTTCAAGAAGGATGATGTGACCTTTTTTTTTAAACAATAACCAACAATCCATCTGTCATCGCTTCCTATTAACTCACACTATAAATGGTAAAAGGATTGTACTTATATAGCACCTTTCTATCTTATGAAGATACTCAAAGCACTTTACGCTACAATCTGTGCCTCATTTACACATTCATACAGCTCTCTACTAGATCTGTACAAAGCTAATTGAACTAATAAAGAGACTAATCAGAGCTTTATCACATTCGTACACCGATGGGACACACATCAGAGGTAACGAGTGGTTGAATGTCTTGCCCATTGACACTTCAGCATAAGACTGCTGGTGGATTTGAACCCCCAACTCTTGCATTGGAGAACAACTGCTCTAATTGCTCAGCCGCAGCTGCACTATGTGTCAAGAGTCTTGTGTGATACCAAAGAGACAACTCAACCTCCTGACCACTTTCAAGTCAAATCAACTTCTTTGTGGAGCACAACACTGCAAATAACTTGGTTTCATCTTTTTATTTTCACTGTCTAATTTCCTTTTTTATTTTATTTCTATTTTTATGTTCCACTTCTGTGACTTGGTTGTTTTGTCTGTCCAAATGAAGATGGAGTTCTCAGATAAAAAGTGACAATATGCAGAACACACAGGCAGCACTGCCTCTGAACTAAGCTGTAGAGCAGTCTTGATATTTCAGAAGTGTTACACAGTGTTGGTATCTGTGAGAACAGACCTCGACACAGAGGACAGGACAATGGCAGCAATACAGTGTACCCTCTGTGATGAGCACACAGACTACCCTGATGCATGCTCAATAATCCAGGTAGAAAAATCTAAAAAAGCGAAGTCTGGTCCTCTGGATATTCAAAAAACAAAACAAAAAAACTAGAAACGTTTCGTCTTTCGTCCGAAAGACTTCCTCAGTCTGAGCTGCTGTATTCAGCTCAGTCTTATAAATAGCACCCTCTCACAGTGGATCAACCAGTTTGCTGATGACAACGAAACCAGCTGCTCACATGATCAAGGAGGACCATCAGCCTAACGATGGATCGTTAGCACCCTGATGGTTGTTTGCTATTCACAGAGGGCTGAGTGATACTAGCAATAACAGCATTGTAAGAGGGGACAGTTGAACCCGGAGGCCTCCACCTCTGTTTAATGATGGATGGTTTCTTTTCACAAAGATGGCCTCCTTTACTCCTCTCTCAAACCATTGTTCCTCTCTATCAAGGATGTGAACATCTTCATCCCTGAAAGAGTGACCGCTGGCCTGGAGATGAGTGTAGAACGCAGAGTCCTGACCTGATGATGCCCAGCACAGAAGATCAACATCATCAGGGATGATGATGGACTTGTTGGTCAGAGGACTCGCTGGTCAAAGGACTCGTTGGTCAAAGGACTCGTTGGTCAAAGGACTCGTTGGTCAAAGGACTTGTTGGTCAAAGGACTCGCTGGTCAAAGGACTCATTGGTCAAAGGACTCGTTCGTCAAAGGACTCGTTGGTCAAAGGACTCGCTGCTCAAAGGACTCGTTGGTCAAAGGACTCGTTGGTCAAAGGACTCGCTGGTCAAAGGACTCGTTGGTCAAAGGACTCGCTGGTCAAAGGACTCGCTGGTCAAAGGACTCGCTGGTCAAAGGACTCGTTGGTCAAAGGACTCGCTGGTCAAAGGACTCGCTGGTCAAAGGACTCGCTGGTCAAAGGACTCGCTGGTCAAAGGACTCGCTGGTCAAAGGACTCGCTGGTCAAAGGACTCGCTGGTCAAAGGACTCGCTGGTCAAAGGACTCGCTGGTCAAAGGACTCGCTGGTCAAAGGACTCGCTGGTCAAAGGACTCGTTGGTCAAAGGACTCGCTGGTCAAAGGACTCGTTGGTCAAAGGACTCGTTGGTCAAAGGACTCGCTGGTCAAAGGACTCGCTGGTCAAAGGACTCGCTGGTCAAAGGACTCGCTGGTCAAAGGACTCGCTGGTCAAAGGACTCGCTGGTCAAAGGACTCGTTGGTCAAAGGACTCGCTGGTCAAAGGACTCGCTGGTCAAAGGACTTGGTCAAAGGACTCGCTGGTCAAAGGACTCGCTGGTCAAAGGACTCGCTGGTCAAAGGACTCGCTGGTCAAAGGACTCGCTGGTCAAAGGACTCGCTGGTCAAAGGACTCGCTGGTCAAAGGACTCGCTGGTCAAAGGACTCGCTGGTCAAAGGACTTGTTGGTCAAAGGACTCGCTGGTCAAAGGACTCGCTGGTCAAAGGACTCGCTGGTCAAAGGACTCGTTGGTCAAAGGACTCGCTGGTCAAAGGACTCGTTGGTCAAAGGACTCGCTGGTCAAAGGACTCGCTGGTCAAAGGACTCGCTGGTCAAAGGACTCGCTGGTCAAAGGACTCGTTGGTCAAAGGACTCGCTGGTCAAAGGACTCGCTGGTCAAAGGACTCGCTGGTCAAAGGACTCGCTGGTCAAAGGACTCGCTGGTCAAAGGACTCGCTGGTCAAAGGACTCGCTGGTCAAAGGACTCGTTGGTCAAAGGACTCGCTGGTCAAAGGACTCGCTGGTCAAAGGACTCGCTGGTCAAAGGACTCGCTGGTCAAAGGACTCGTTGGTCAAAGGACTCGTTGGTCAAAGGACTTGGTCAAAGGACTCGCTGGTCAAAGGACTCGCTGGTCAAAGGACTCGCTGGTCAAAGGACTCGTTGGTCAAAGGACTCGTTGGTCAAAGGACTCGTTGGTCAAAGGACTCGTTGGTCAAAGGACTCGCTGGTCAAAGGACTCGTTGGTCAAAGGACTCGCTGGTCAAAGGACTCGCTGGTCAAAGGACTCGCTGGTCAAAGGACTCGCTGGTCAAAGGACTCGCTGGTCAAAGGACTCGCTGGTCAAAGGACTCGTTGGTCAAAGGACTCGCTGGTCAAAGGACTCGTTGGTCAAAGGACTCGCTGGTCAAAGGACTCGTTGGTCAAAGGACTCGCTGGTCAAAGGACTCGCTGGTCAAAGGACTCGCTGGTCAAAGGACTCGTTGGTCAAAGGACTCGCTGGTCAAAGGACTCGCTGGTCAAAGGACTCGCTGGTCAAAGGACTCGCTGGTCAAAGGACTCGCTGGTCAAAGGACTCGCTGGTCAAAGGACTCGCTGGTCAAAGGACTCGCTGGTCAAAGGACTCGCTGGTCAAAGGACTCGCTGGTCAAAGGACTCGCTGGTCAAAGGACTCGCTGGTCAAAGGACTCGTTGGTCAAAGGACTCGCTGGTCAAAGGACTCGTTGGTCAAAGGACTCGCTGGTCAAAGGACTCGCTGGTCAAAGGACTCGCTGGTCAAAGGACTCGTGGTCAAAGGACTCGCTGGTCAAAGGACTCGCTGGTCAAAGGACTCGCTGGTCAAAGGACTCGCTGGTCAAAGGACTCGCTGGTCAAAGGACTCGCTGGTCAAAGGACTCGCTGGTCAAAGGACTCGCTGGTCAAAGGACTCGCTGGTCAAAGGACTCGTTGGTCAAAGGACTCGCTGGTCAAAGGACTCGTTGGTCAAAGGACTCGCTGGTCAAAGGACTCGCTGGTCAAAGGACTCGCTGGTCAAAGGACTCGTTGGTCAAAGGACTCGTTGGTCAAAGGACTCGTTGGTCAAAGGACTCGTTGGTCAAAGGACTCGCTGGTCAAAGGACTCGTTGGTCAAAGGACTCGCTGGTCAAAGGACTCGCTGGTCAAAGGACTCGCTGGTCAAAGGACTCGCTGGTCAAAGGACTCGCTGGTCAAAGGACTCGCTGGTCAAAGGACTCGTTGGTCAAAGGACTCGCTGGTCAAAGGACTCGTTGGTCAAAGGACTCGCTGGTCAAAGGACTCGTTGGTCAAAGGACTCGCTGGTCAAAGGACTCGCTGGTCAAAGGACTCGCTGGTCAAAGGACTCGTTGGTCAAAGGACTCGCTGGTCAAAGGACTCGCTGGTCAAAGGACTCGCTGGTCAAAGGACTCGCTGGTCAAAGGACTCGTTGGTCAAAGGACTCGCTGGTCAAAGGACTCGTTGGTCAAAGGACTCGCTGGTCAAAGGACTCGCTGGTCAAAGGACTCGCTGGTCAAAGGACTCGTTGGTCAAAGGACTCGTTGGTCAAAGGACTCGTTGGTCAAAGGACTCGTTGGTCAAAGGACTCGCTGGTCAAAGGACTCGCTGGTCAAAGGACTCGCTGGTCAAAGGACTCGTTGGTCAAAGGACTCGTTGGTCAAAGGACTCGTTGGTCAAAGGACTCGTTGGTCAAAGGACTCGCTGGTCAAAGGACTCGTTGGTCAAAGGACTCGCTGGTCAAAGGACTCGCTGGTCAAAGGACTCGCTGGTCAAAGGACTCGCTGGTCAAAGGACTCGCTGGTCAAAGGACTCGCTGGTCAAAGGACTCGTTGGTCAAAGGACTCGCTGGTCAAAGGACTCGTTGGTCAAAGGACTCGCTGGTCAAAGGACTCGTTGGTCAAAGGACTCGCTGGTCAAAGGACTCGCTGGTCAAAGGACTCGCTGGTCAAAGGACTCGTTGGTCAAAGGACTCGCTGGTCAAAGGACTCGCTGGTCAAAGGACTCGCTGGTCAAAGGACTCGCTGGTCAAAGGACTCGCTGGTCAAAGGACTCGCTGGTCAAAGGACTCGCTGGTCAAAGGACTCGTTGGTCAAAGGACTCGCTGGTCAAAGGACTCGCTGGTCAAAGGACTCGCTGGTCAAAGGACTCGCTGGTCAAAGGACTCGTTGGTCAAAGGACTCGCTGGTCAAAGGACTCGTTGGTCAAAGGACTCGCTGGTCAAAGGACTCGTTGGTCAAAGGACTCGCTGGTCAAAGGACTCGTTGGTCAAAGGACTCGTTGGTCAAAGGACTCGCTGGTCAAAGGACTCGCTGGTCAAAGGACTCGCTGGTCAAAGGACTCGCTGGTCAAAGGACTCGTTGGTCAAAGGACTCGCTGGTCAAAGGACTCGCTGGTCAAAGGACTCGCTGGTCAAAGGACTCGTTGGTCAAAGGACTCGCTGGTCAAAGGACTCGCTGGTCAAAGGACTCGCTGGTCAAAGGACTCGCTGGTCAAAGGACTCGCTGGTCAAAGGACTCGCTGGTCAAAGGACTCGCTGGTCAAAGGACTCGTTGGTCAAAGGACTCGTTGGTCAAAGGACTCGCTGGTCAAAGGACTCGTTGGTCAAAGGACTCGCTGGTCAAAGGACTCGCTGGTCAAAGGACTCGCTGGTCAAAGGACTCGCTGGTCAAAGGACTCGCTGGTCAAAGGACTCGCTGGTCAAAGGACTCGTTGGTCAAAGGACTCGCTGGTCAAAGGACTCGTTGGTCAAAGGACTCGCTGGTCAAAG
Organism: Garcialebias charrua; assembly: GCA_038048925.1. Classification (NCBI taxonomy): domain Eukaryota; kingdom Metazoa; phylum Chordata; class Actinopteri; order Cyprinodontiformes; family Rivulidae; genus Garcialebias; species Garcialebias charrua. Next base: position 13,358 of record JBBPBX010078981.1, read on the forward strand.
GACTCGTTGGTCAAAGGACTCGCTGGTCAAAGGACTCGCTGGTCAAAGGACTCGCTGGTCAAAGGACTCGCTGGTCAAAGGACTCGCTGGTCAAAGGACTCGCTGGTCAAAGGACTCGCTGGTCAAAGGACTCGCTGGTCAAAGGACTCGCTGGTCAAAGGACTCGTTGGTCAAAGGACTCGCTGGTCAAAGGACTCGTTGGTCAAAGGACTCGCTGGTCAAAGGACTCGCTGGTCAAAGGACTCGCTGGTCAAAGGACTCGTTGGTCAAAGGACTCGCTGGTCAAAGGACTCGCTGGTCAAAGGACTCGCTGGTCAAAGGACTCGCTGGTCAAAGGACTCGTTGGTCAAAGGACTCGCTGGTCAAAGGACTCGTTGGTCAAAGGACTCGCTGGTCAAAGGACTCGCTGGTCAAAGGACTCGCTGGTCAAAGGACTCGCTGGTCAAAGGACTCGCTGGTCAAAGGACTCGCTGGTCAAAGGACTCGCTGGTCAAAGGACTCGCTGGTCAAAGGACTTGTTGGTCAAAGGACTCGCTGGTCAAAGGACTCGTAGGTCAAAGGACTCGCTGGTCAAAGGACTTGTTGGTCAAAGGACACCGCTCAGAGGAACCTTCAGTGCAGCCGAGTTGTTCGTAGTCTTCCTCAGATCTGTGCTTTAGAACAATCTGAGGAAGACTACGAACTGTTCAGCTGCACTGAAGGTTGCTCTGAGCTCAGAGGAGGAAGAAGTCTGGAACAACCAGGACTCCTCATTCAACCTGAACCTCCTCCACCTGAACACACAGCAATGAGGGAGAAGGTCCTCGGTGAGAGAGGAGATCTAGAACCTGACGGTCCCTCTGAGCTGCAGAGATCCCGTGTGGAGCAGAGACCCCGTGTGGAGCAGAGATCCTGTGTGGAGCAGAGATCCTGTGTGGAGCAGAGATCCTGTGTGGAGCAGAGATCCTGTGTGGAGCAGAGATCCTGTGTGGAGCAGAGATCCTGTGTGGAGCAGAGATCCTGTGTGGAGCAGAGATCCTGTGTGGAGCAGAGATCCTGTGTGGAGCAGAGATCCTGTGTGGAGCAGAGATCCTGTGTGGAGCAGAGATCCTGTGTGGAGCAGAGATCCTGTGTGGAGCAGAGATCCTGTGTGGAGCAGAGATCCTGTGTGGAGCAGAGATCCTGTGTGGAGCAGAGATCCTGTGTGGAGCAGAGATCCTGTGTGGAGCAGAGATCCTGTGTGGAGCAGAGATCCTGTGTGGAGCAGAGATCCTGTGTGGAGCAGAGATCCTGTGTGGAGCAGAGACCCTGTGTGGAGCAGAGATCCTGTGAGGAGCAGAGACCTCAACTGACCTGAGCTTCTGACACATGAAGGCAGCTTGGAGGATTCTCAGACCGTGAAGCTTCTCTGATGAAACCAGCACAGTGAAGCACGGTGGTGGCAGCATCATGCATCAGACAGGATATGGAGAATGCTCAGAACCTCGAGCTGCACCAAAGGTTCACGTCTCAACAGGACAATGAGCCGAAGCACACAGAGGACCACTCTGAAATGTCCTCGAGTGGACAGGCAGAGCTCTGAGGAGAACCTCTGAAGAAGGTCCACACTAAATCTGCTGTTCCTGACATGCCCTGAAATGAATCTAGGACCAAATCAAAGTTCTGAACGTGTGAGCTTAAATCAAAGCTTTCTTTTCTCGCTCCCATGACTTGAAATGAAAGAGACAGATGTCCAACCTGAAGCTCCCGCAGCTTCAGCCCAGCTGGAGATCCAGCTGGATCTGCAGCTGAGTGTTTGGACTTCAGCCCAGCTGGAGATCCAGCTGGATCCAGCTGGATCTGCAGCTGGATCTGCAGCTGGATCTGCAGCTGAAGATCCAGCTGGATCTGCAGCTGGATCTGCAGCTGAAGATCCAGCTGGATCTGCAGCTGGATCTGCAGCTGAAGATCCAGCTGGATCTGCAGCTGGATCTGCAGCTGAAGATCCAGCTGGATCTGCAGCTGGATCTGCAGCTGGATCTGCAGCTGGATCTGCAGCTGGAGATCCAGCTGGATCTGCAGCTGGATCTGCAGCTGGATCTCCAGCTGGGCTGAAGTCCAAACACTCAGCTGCAGATCCAGCTGGAGATCTGGGATCATTACAGAGTTTGTGTTGGACAATGATCAGTGCTCTTACGCTGTCAGCGCCTGCTGGATGGGATCCAGGTTCTCCAGGTAGTTGAAGCGGACTGTGTCTTTGGGATGTTGGTCAGAGCCTCTCCATGGTGGTGGTGCGTTCACTGGCTTTTCCTTTTTTAATCTGGACCCGGACCTGGTTCTGGGGGGCTGGGTGGCAGAAGCTGGATGCTCCTCGTTAATGTGGGTCGATCTTTGTGGCTCTGCGTGATCACTGCTCACTGCTGGATCTTCAGGAACCTTCAGCGGTGGCTGCATGAGAAGAAACAAGAAGCAGATCCTTCAGACTGCAGCCCCGTAACAAACCTGACACAGTAAAGCAGCAGAACAAGGACAGGTCTGATCTGAGTGCAGCTTGGTACCACTGACCAGCGAGGGTTTGTTCTGTTTGTAAGAGGCGAGTCCACACTGAGATCCAGATGTTCTGACCAGGACTGAAAGAACATACTGTGCTCACCAACACTTCTGCTCTTTGATCATTTGCTGCACAGGAGAACGTTGATGAAGCAGGCAGAAGCAGGTGTCGTCCAGCCACGCAGCAGAGCACCCAAATCAAACTAGATTGAACCCTGACCTCTGGGCTGCGAGCTGCTCTCATCTGATCTGATCTGCTTCTAAACCTTTAAAGTGTCACTGACATGATTTTTTTACTATTCATAAAATTGCTCAAAATATATATATTTTATCATTTAAATATGTTCGTTTTTGCAAACAAAATGATAAATCACTTTAATTTTGCTTTAAAAGTGATTTTAAACTTCGCGCCGTATTTATTCGTGGGAAATCCGATTACACGCGAATGCAACATCAGTGACGTAGTCTTGGGTAGAGGGCTCTGGTATTAGGTATGTCTCTTTAATAGTGGACAATTTAAAACCCGACAAATTTATCAATCTATGTGAAGATTTGAGCTATTTGTCTTCATTTTGGGAAGCAGAAAATAGTTTGGGTGATGGAACAAGAAACAACAGGATCTAATTTAGGT